>JAJJMA010064912.1:0-20975 GCA_023529015.1 Papaver nudicaule
TACAGAAAGTCCCCTGGTTAGTGTGGAACAAAAATGTTTCATGCTAAGCACTCAGATGGTGATGACAATGGTCTGGGGTCTTCCATCTAATACTAACACAGGGTCTCATGGTATGGATTAAAAGTAAATCCGCATGTAAGTGCGCATGTGTCGCTAAAATAGGGTTTTCGTTAACGGGACAATGGCGTTAACGGGGCAATGGCGTTAACGGGACAATGGCGTTCCCGAGGTTCAGGGCATTCCAGGTGTAGCCCCTACATGCCTCGCAGGCCTATTCTCTGGTCGATTCCCGGCTCTACTTGACTAAGGAGCCATTAGGGTTTCTAAACCCATATGGATGCGAGATTACACTTTCGTGTTGTCGCTGGTGTTATTCGTTCATTAAGTTATTCGTGGCACCATAGGTTTCATGGGCCACAACCTTTGTGGCTCCGCAAGCTCTTGTGGTGCCGTGGCTTTTCTAGAGAAGGGGACACTACGCTTAGTAAGGTCCCCAGTGTCATGCATGTGAATACATACGTAGGCTAGGTCTTAGCCAAGAAAATGAAAAGAAGGGAGAGGTTTTACCCGCTTTAGCAGAGAGCTTTTCCTCCTTCTTGTCAAGATCAAGTCCTTGTTTCTCCTTGATCATCTCCACCTGGAGAATGGTTATGCAATTAGCCAATTTCCTGAGCAGTGCCTTCGGTGCAAGCTTGGGTGGTGTACTTTCCAGCAGGGTGCGTCCATTGCTCGCTGTCTTTAATGCGTAGTGAAGTCCCAGGAGGATATCGTCGCTTATGAGGTGTCTCTCCACGAGATGTGGCGCCATAAGGTGTGGATCCATGATATGTGGCGCCCTGGGGTGTGTCTCCATGATATGTGGCGCCCTGGGGTGTGTCTCCATGGTCTTGGTGGCGTCGTGGATGTCGGTGCTACGAGCTTTGCACCATAGTCTATTCGTTGTAAACTGCGTCTTGCACGTCTCTTGGTTTTTGCGCCATATATCTTTACTCACTGGTTGTACCACCATGAAATTTTTACACGTGGTAGTAGACATCCAGGGGAGTGTTGTGTCCAAAAATCTTTTTGAGGCGCCTCGTAGATTTTCCGCAGTACTCGGCGTGGTCTTGTACACGATTCCTGATTGCTGTCTCGCGTGTGCTGTAGGGTTTGTGTCGTATCTCCAAATCCCCTCGGTGGATTGGTACGAAATTTTAGTATGTGTTGGGAGACATACATATAAAGATTGTGTCCTAAAATCTCTCCAAGATCCCTTGTGGATTTCTCAAACCAGTGGTTTCTTCGCGACGGAAGTTGCTGGCGCAGGAAATTCTGACAGCTTTTCCTGACAGCTTTTCTTCTCTCCAATGTTTACGCCATATTTCTCAAACCACATGGAGTTATTGTATAAAATTTTACCACAAAGTTGTAGACATTAAAACGGAGTTAGGGTATAAATTTTACCCAAGGACTCCTCACGAGCTCTCCGCAGCAACTGTTTTGATTTCGTGTGTAAGTTCTGTCTACTTCTTCGGTGCGCTGCAATGTTGGCGCCATATCTCTCGATCCACGGATTGGATCGCCACGAAAATTTTACGTGTGACATAATATACCTGAAGGAAGATGTTGTCCAAAATTCACCTTCATATCTCTTACGGATCTTCCGCGTTGCCCGTTTTCGTGAAGGTTGTCGTACAGCGAATCTGGTACGTAGTCGTGAGCACGTCTTTGTTCGTCTCCAGAGTAGGTTTGCTCCATGGAGACCCAAAATAAGATGATTTCTCCACAATATGGTTTACCGTACTTGGTTGTTAGCTCTAACGCTGAGGTTGTGGGCGATAGTGTTGATTAGAGTTCTTCCCTGGAGTCTCCCTTCCTTCGAGAGATCTGTAGCGGGTAGTTCCATGCTGTATGGACATCTCTGGTTGAGCAGGCTCTTCTTATGATGATGAAGTGCTTTGGCAGAGACAAAGGAGCATCTGTTGTACTTCACGTTTCCCTTTGGGTCGTGGTAGTCGGCATTGTTATCGGTACTTTGTGGAGCGAAGGGCGGCGGCGAGAAGTCCCCAGCTATGTTTCCTGATATCTTATCAGCGCCTCTTGTTGAGTTCGCCTTCCCTCGTGCAGACACATGTGCGTTGGCCTTTCGAAGACGAGGAGGCAGAGTGTTCTCTCTAGTTGTTGAGACTCATCGGGTCGAGGTAATCCGGTTGCTCCTTCCTTATTCAGGCGTCTAGTAGCTCTAGTACTTTGTGGAAGATGATGAGTCTGGGAATCCTGTATAGGCTTCAGTCCTCGTACTCCTCGCGGTTGTGGTTGCAGATCTGCATCCTAAGTCCCCACGCATTCTGTGTCTCTGGGCTTGTTTCAGCGATCCTTCTGTAGAGGCGATGTCGGCTCCCTTCGTTCACGGGGTTGCGGACTTGCTTGGGGTAGGATCATGCTTTGTTTCCTTCCTTCATCGTGCTCGGTAGTTCACTGTCCGCTAAAAAAGTCGTGATCTCAAATCCTGACTTCCTTTTCCTTTACTTTCTCTTTTCTTTTCTCGGCGCCATGGGTAGTGGCGTTCCATGGCGTCGTGACTTTTTTTTTTTTTTTATATATGTGTGGCGCCGTGGGTTGGGGCGCCACGCCCATGTGCTTTCCCTCCTCTTTTGTGGCGCCACGGGTAGTGGTATCCCATGACGCCATGGGTTGGGGCGCCACACCCATTTTTCGCCGAACTGTGGTGCTGTGGTTCTCCAGTCTTCCTTGTCGGCCTTCTCGTAATGGTTTCGTTTAGGCCTAGTATTCCTTCAGCCAGTTGTGTCGATACCCCGTCGTCTGGTTGCTGGCGGGTCTCCTTGCAGCTTCGTTAGTTTGAAGTCTGAACTTCCTCCGGTGAGGAGCACCCCATGAGAGAGGTGTCTTTTAGATAGGGAGGTTGGTGTGGACGAGATAGAGATGCGCCTTCTCCTCTTGGTTCTCCAGGGGGTTTCTCTCAATCGAGTAGCAGAGTTAGGTTGTTGGACATGCTCGTGTTCAGGTTTGTCTGGCTGGCTGCAGTGGTAACTCTGGAAACGCCAATGTCTCGTTGTCATCCTATTAGTGATGATGGAGTTGTCCGTTCCTTCAGTGTTTGTTGGTAAGTCCTTTGTTGCCATGGGTACTATGAGCTTGGTTTACCCCTTTTTAATAGTTGGGGCGCCGTGGCTTGTGTTGTGATCTTCTTCGACCTACACTGTCACCTGAAGTCTTCGAAGTGAGCTCGAAGTCGTATGCTTCGGGTGTATCGCCTCTGTAGTTGGTCTCTTCCTCTTATCCCCTTCGGTGATGGTACTCGTGGAAGGTAAGTCGTTGTTGTACGGCTCATTGATGAGGTTGACGTCGTCGTCGACATCACGAGCCTCTTCGCTTCCTAGGGGTTTGGCCCTCTCTGGTAGCGCTGGTGCATGCGCGAAAAGTTTTTTCGCAGTTCCATGGATGGCTTGGTAGACAAGGATCATTTCGCAGAGCTCCAATGCCGGGTAAGGTCGTCGGACTAAGTGTAGGCTCTGCCAGTGGGGCTCCGGGAATTTCTGAGTCTCAGTGCTTGGTGGTGTCGATGCTCCTCCTTTGGGGAAGGGGGTCTTCTACACTCTGTGTGGGCACGTTAGTCAGTGCTAGTGAACTGGCGTCGTCTCCTCCTCTGGGTTCTGGAGCGGTATCTTCAAATCGTCTTTTGCAGCGTATCTGCGTTGTGGGTCTCTCTCCGTTGAGGTTCTCCTTGAGTAGAGATCATCTCGTCATCCTAGACGGGGATCGCTGCGGTGTTCGTATTATAGCAGATCTGGGAGTTCCTTTGGCTTGTGAACTTGTTGATGGTTCCGTGGTTAGAGTTTCGAGATAAGCCGAGACTTCAACTTGGATCTTGATCCTTCTTTCCGGATGATCATCTCGACACTTGGTTGGTTCCTCCAAGGTTGGCGTCCTTGGCACTTCCTCTTCTTTTAGGGTGGTAGCATATGTAACTGCATTCTCCCCCGCCTTTCGTTCAAGGTTGAACAGTTCTGCATATTCCTTGAAGTCTGGGATGGTCTCCAAGACTTCGGGTGGTATGTCGTAAGGGATGAGTTCGCCTTCTCCTCGGATCTTGTAGTTGCGTAGCTTGTCACGTACAACTCCGGACTCCGGGAGGACTTTGATGGAGATTCTTACGGCTGTGCCGATGGCTACTGTCGGTTTTCCAGGGTTTTTTCTCTCGAGTAGCTTTCCTCGTGGTGAGTCCCCAGTGGCTCGGTGAATGTAGGCTATCAGATAAGAGAGGGGTGGACGGAGTACCTTCTTGATCTAGGGGGTCCTCATCGACTCCCCTAGGTTCTGCAGGCGCCTTGCTGCTCTTTTGTACAAAACGCTCCATGAACTCCAGAGGGAGCGTCTCCTGGTTGTTGTTGATCCATGGGCATCCCAGCATCATGTCGCTCTTCGAGGACTCCCTTAACAATGTGGAACTCCGCTATGGTTGGAATCGTGGTGATTTCGACGGGAAGGTCGATCTACCCGTAAGTGCGTACTTCGACTCCGTCAGGACCTTCGTTGACGTCGGGGACACGGACGGCTCTGCTTCGAGGGATGCCTGCGGCTCTGAGAGTCTTGACTGGAACTGTGTTCACCGGAGATCCCGGGTCGATGAGCGTCTTTGAGAATTCATCACCAGGCACGTGGGTGGTCGTAAGGAGTCCCCAGCCTTGTCCTCGTGTTATCGGCTCTTGTTTGGACATCGTCTGCTCATTGACTTCCTTCAAAGGTAGGCGTTTCCCTGATGCTATCGTGTTGAGTGCTGTGAACACGTCCTTTCACTGTGGTTTCGAGAGACAGAGAGTCTCGCATTATCTCCTCCACTCTCTCGTTCACCGGCTCCTCGGGGAAGGTGAACGCTTGTTTCGTAGGCGCAACTCCCGGGACTCCTCCTTGGCTTGGAAGATCTTAGGTTTGCTACCTCTTCGGTTGTAGGAGGGCGTTGAGTCGAAGGGAGTTCGATTACCTCATCATGGATCCGAGAGTTTAGCAACTCTAGTACCTCCTCCATGAGAAACGGGTAGTCTGGTATCTCTGATCTGGCTTTCTGCCTCCGCATCTCCGGTTGATGTGGTCCTCCTTGGTTCATGCTCTCGTTTGGGGGGCCCGGAGCTGAATTAGTGCATTTTGGATGTGTACCTTCCTTGGCAGGGCCTTTCCTCCGTCCTTTGTGCGGGTACGGTGGTCGGTGTAGATAGGTAGCGCCACCTCCTTTCTCAATTTCGTAGTAGCTTTTCCAAGTTGCTTGCCGTGAGGTCGTTTGGTGGATCAATTCCTTCTTGTCGTTGTTGCAAGTCCCCTTCCGGTATCGCGCTTCGCGCCGTTGGGTCTTGTGCTTGGTGTTCAGCGAGGTGTTCTCCCGCTTTTCTCTTCCTGTCGTTGTGGAAGCTTCTTCACTGAGTTCTCCATGCTTTAGTCGTTGAGTCCTCTGCCTCAGTGTGGGTATTATATAGGTGGACCTCGCTTCTGCCTCCCGGGGAAAGAAGAGGTGGTGTAGGCTCGAGGGGCTTCTCGGGTTGGTTGGTTGTCGCTCTTGCGGTGTGCGGCCATAGGCGATTCGTCCCTCGTTCGGGTGATGGTTCTTTCCAACAAAGCGAGTGCGGTGACGGACCTCTTCGTAGCTTCATGGAGTTCGGAGAAGGTCTGGAAGCGGAGGTTCTCCAAGAGGGCTCGGTATACGGGAATCGTTCCGTTGATGCAAGGTTCCACCAACTGCTGCTCCGTTAGTGGGGTGTTGGGTGTAGCCGAGATGATAGGTGTTGAAGGGGAAGTTTCTTACGCCGTCATCTCCCAGGGTAGACGCTTCTTCATAGATGACCTTCTGGGACCGAGAGAATGATCTCCCACTGTGGTCGCCAACTGTTTTTACCTGCAAAAACAATGTACCGTCTCTGGGTACTTTCGTAGTGCTCGGAGATCAAAGTCGAACAAGGCAAGCCTAAACCAAGGATGGTCGTTCCCACCTTGCTTCGGTCACAGAGAGGATAGAGGTTGGTCTAGGGAGGGAAACAGCGAAGAAACTTGAGATCAGGTTGAAGATGAGTTTTTGGGTGTAAGAGTTCAAGATTTCCGTCGTGAAGTCGACTAGAAATCTCCAAGGGCTAGAACGTGTTTAGATTCTCAGGTGTTTTCTCTGAGGCTCTTTGTGTATTCTGGATGTTCTCGGTGTTCTAGTTGTTCTGAACGTTCTGCCTTGGAAGATAGAGGAAGCCTCTATTTATAGTTTGAACTCACCCTGATCTCTCGACAGAGAAGGTGGACGTCGTGGAAGAGTGGAGGAGTGGAGGACATGCGTTGGTTTCTGTAACTGTCTGAGTTGTGTGGAACATGCCCACTCGTGCCATCTTCTCGTAACTGCCCACTATCTCCATCAGTTTCTTTCAACTGCCGTAGACCGCCAGACCAATACCCCTAAAGTTATCCCCCCGTGTGATGTTTTGATATCTCGAGCGACTAGTACGCGGCTATTGCGTAGTTGAGTTGAGTTGGGCTGTACGACTGATTGTCGTGACCAACATGGTGTGATGTCGAGTGGCCTTGGTCTTTGGCCAAGGCCACAAGTGCTTGATTGCGCTTTGGCACTTGTCGTGGTGGCGCCATGGTTCATGGCGCCACGGCCTTGGCCTTTGGCCAAGGCCACCCTGTTGTGGCGCCATGAATGATGGCGCCATGGTTTTTGGCCTTTGGCCATTTAGGACGCGCCTTTGGCGCTAATCGTGGAGGCGCCATGGCTCATGGCGCCACGGCCTTGGCCTTTGGCCAAGGCCATCTTGTTGTGGCGCCATGAATTGTGGCGCCACGATTTTCGGCCTTGGGCCAATGTTTGTTTATTGTGGCGCCATGGAGTATGGCGCCACGGCCTTGGCCTTTGGCCAATGCCATCTTGTTGTGGCGCCATGAATTGTGGCGCCACAATTTTCGGCCTTGGGCCAATGCTTGTTTATTGCGGCGCCATGGAGTATGGCGCCACGGCCTTGGCTTGTGGCCAAGGCCTAGCCTGCTTTGCGGC
Organism: Papaver nudicaule; assembly: GCA_023529015.1. NCBI lineage: Eukaryota > Viridiplantae > Streptophyta > Magnoliopsida > Ranunculales > Papaveraceae > Papaver > Papaver nudicaule. The sequence goes on from JAJJMA010064912.1 coordinate 7,025, forward strand.
TATTTTCGTTATGGCCTTGGCCTTTGGCCAAGGTCAAGTAAATTTGTGGCGCCTTGCGCCATGGCCTTGGCCTCTTGGCCAAGGCTGATTTCTTGCGAATCCATGGTTTTTCATGGTTTGTGGTGCCATGCTATGTGGCGTTTATGGCTTTGGCATCTGGCCAAGCTCGACTTTGGGCAGCCTGTGCCTTAGTCGTGGTGTGAGTGCTTATGCTACAACACACTTGAGGTCATGGCATGTTTATCCATGGTATGCTAGACCATCCTGAATTTGGGATTGGGTCCGCTTAGGCCTGTTTAGGCTGGTGTATGCTTCTCAGAGAGCTCGGACCGGCCTGGAGCTTCGATATTCCGAGGTTTGCACCAAGACTCGTGTGTTGAGTCGTATTTAAAGAGGAAATCCATGAGGATACGTCTCTGTTGATCTTTCACCGTGTACCATCAAGCGAGGTCTGGCTCTGAGCTGATCGATGGGTTTAATATGTTGGTGAGATCGTTAGTACTGCGCTATGATATTACCCTCTCCACCGGAGTTATAAGAGAGAGCTCACAGAGAGTTTATTTGGCTCATGGAATGGGTTGCACTCCGAGCTATAGAGATGAGCCTGAATAGGCGATTGCCTTCAATAAGGCATGGTTTCGAGAGTGTTTTGACAATCTTGTCCCTCTCTCATTTTTCACCATCTACAGACACAAGCAAGCTCGCTTGAACATCCAGCACAAGCAAGCTCGTCTCAACATCAAGAACAGGCAAGCTCGTCTCAACATGTAGCACAAGCTAGCTCGTCTCAACAGCCACCAAACGAAAGGAAGGAGAGAAAGAAAGCTGGACCTAGACACCAAAAAATTCCAAAGGACGGGTTTTTACCACCAAAGGAAGACGGCAGACTTTGGGGTGAGGCGGAGGATCCAAGTGTGTTAATTGGTTACGAGCATTCGTGGGCCGCACAAGTTTGTAAGCAAGCGGTATGAATCAATACTTTTCCCACTTTACTATAATCTTACTTTCAAAATCTAAAATTTAAACGTTTTGTATTTTAGGATCATAAAGATGCAGTTCAGCTTTTGAAGCACCAAAAGGCCGGGGTTTGGTCCATTGATGAAGAATCACCAAAGGTTAAGGCTCTGGTTAAGGCTTCAGCATTGTGGCCTGGCATTCAGAATTCTCAGCTTATCCATGACAGTATTGTCACTGCCGCTTTGAGAGAGAGATACTGTCCTGAAACCGACACCTTTCATTTTGGATTCGGCGAGATGAGTCTCCTCTTGGACGATATGTGTTCCATTGCCGGCCTCCAAAGTGAAGGCAAAGCGGTTCACGAAGGGTACACTGAAAGGATGGCTTGGCCAAAACTGTATGAACTATGTTCCGCCACTCTTGGGTGGAACAAAGACAAATCTGAGGAGGAATTCCATATTGCTTCAGGACAGAGTGAGGAAGACCTAAGAAGAACCGCATGCAAACAGCTGGTTCGAAAGGTAAAGCTTGATAGGTTGAGGCCTGAGTTTGGGGGTACACTCAAGATGGAACTTTCTGATGATAGGGCTAAGCAGGTGGCCATAGCTTTCTTGTTGCACCAACTTGGTACCATTTTCTTCCCCGACCAGAGTGGAAACCGGGTGAATATTGGCTACCTTCAGTTGTTGAGGACCATTGAGGGCACCCACGAATATTCGTGGGGTTCGGCAACCCTTGCCTTCCTTTTAGACGGTCTTAGAAAGGCCTCGAGGGCGGGTGCTAGCAACATTGCTGGAAATATTGGTATTTTACAGGTAATTTTTGATTTCCCATCTTCATTTTATCGTAATATGTTTTGTCTTCATTTGATTTGTAACCCAACGTTATGTTTTCAATTTCAGTCATGGTTTTATGACCATTTTCCAACACTTAAGATACGCCCAAGATTGAACCGACACTGGAAGCAGGACAAGGTTCCTGAGGTTGATGGGGATGATGAGGACGATGAGGATGATGAGGATGATGATCCTAATGACGATCGCCCAACAGGTATGAAGTATCCTTTCGAACAAAACCAACTAAGAAAGAAGCATCAGAAGATAAAATGGTTGAGGGAACAATTAGACGACTTAGATGCATCCCAAGTGGTGTTTGATCCATACATGCGTATAGACCCGGAAACGGGGGATGACAACCGTGAGCTTTCACCACTTGCTGACTATAATGGGCCTATCTATCATCCTCATGGGTTTGTCATGACTAATCCTAGGCGATGTCTCCGTCAAATTGGTTTTGTTCAGACTGTTGTTCGTCATGAGAACTTCAAATTGCAAAAGGATGGTACTAAAATTGAAAACAGCTACATCAAGATGGTCTATTCTCCAACTCCATCAACGGACGTATGGAACAATCGTCATCAACCACAATACAAGAGCGCTAGAGTCGGGTTAAACCCTGCATTGGGCACAAAAGATGCCACCCCAGATTATTTGCCATGGTTCTACAAGTGGGGTCATCCTTATGTGATCAACCACGATCCGGAAGCAATCCGCATCATCGAACAAGAGAAAGCCAAACTCAAAAAGGCCGTTGAAGGGAAGGGGAAGAAATCGTTGGAGTTGTTGGGTAAAATGGCCAAAATTGGGGTAAGCACACTATAAATTCATCATAGTTATGATTCATTGGTCTTAAACTAATCCTACTTATGTTATTTGCAGCAAAAACGAGTGCAAATGTTGGTAAAGAGCATGTGCGCCCACATCTCTAGTGGCAAAACTTTGAGTGTAAGTAAACAGGAAGTTCTTAAGAACCAAATCGAAGGAATTCATGACCTTACACCCCAAGGAGATGCGCTTTTTGAAGTCTTTGAGAGAGGTACCAAGAGGCCTCGTGAATCCTCATCTTCTCGCCAGCCTCCTCAAGTATCGGATGAAGAAGAATATATTGATGAAGAGGAGGTTATTGAACAACGTCGAACTCGAGGTGGTGGTCCTTACATTGGTGAACCAAGAGGTAGTCGTGCTCAAAATGATGGTCCTCGCACTCGTGGGGGTAGAGCTGGACCAAAAGGCGGTGCTGGAAAAGGCAAACAACATGCTCATAAGTGAAAAACTTATGCCATTATGAGTGAAAAACTTATGTTATGAATCTGGAATTTATTTTAGGTTGTTTGGATATTAGGTATGCTTTTGTGTTTATGGATGAATGTGTGGTTTTGTTATATTGGGAAACTTGGGTGTTTAATTATGTTATGACTTGGGTTTGATAGGTGTAAGGCATCTATGTATGTTAAAAATTAGCATTGTTTTATAGTTACAGGAGTAGTTACGGCTACTGAAAATACCCTGGTACCAGCCGTAAGTCAAGTTACGGCTACACTTTACCAGACGTAAGTCAAGTTACGGCTACTAAGCCAAATACAAATTCAGCCGTAACTAAACTTACGGCTGCTAATTTGTACTTACGGCCTGTAACCTTGCGACACAAAAATTTTTATATAAAAGAACTTACGGCTGCTAAGCAAAGTATCGGTATTAGCCGTAAGTAAGTTACGGCCACTAAGATGGACTTACGGCTTGCATCTGAAGCTTTAATGGCAGCCTAACTTACGGCTAGCTGTTCTTCAGATTGCAGCCGTAAGTACTTCTGGTTCACGAATTTTGATTTTCATGGAGTGAATATGACCTAGTTTTTCAATGAAGTTAGCCTCAATGGAAGGAGATACTTCTAGCTCCATTTCGACGCTTGATTCACTCATTTTGGTTGAGTGAATCAAGTTTGGGTTTTTTAGAAAAAAAGTTAGGTTTTTTTTTTCTCTCTTCTTCTTCTTCTTCAGTTTTTCACTGATTTTCAGTTTTTGATTAAGTTTTTTTTTAAGTTTGTTAATCATACTTTTGGTTAATCACTGATTATCAATTTGGTTAATCACTGATTATCAAAACATAAAAGGGTAGTTTTGGTATTAAAAAAAAAATTACATAGGGGGAGAGCAAAATTACTTCGGGGAACCTGTGATCTGAGGGCTTCAATTTTTTTCGAAGCCCCTGAATCAGCTATCTTTTCAATTCCTAGAATTTTGTTCGAAAGAACAGTTTGGCGTTTTTCATTTACCACTCGTCTTGCAACTTCTACAGAACTAGAAACCAATTTTATTGGAACCTTCAATTTAAAACGTCCAGCGAATTTACATATTTAGCAATAGAAAGAAACTGATTTTAAGCTGTCATATACAAGTAGTTGTAATTACAACTACAGAATAACACATCAAGCTGGGGACAACTTTGCTAGAGTTACTGCTAATACTTTGACGCCATTCGCAATATCTCCAGTCGACGAAAACTCTTCAGGCTTGTGACTATAACCTGCAAAACTCAGACAAAGAAAATGTAAGACTTCAACTGGGATTTGTAGCTGCGATGAGGTTAGTTAGATTTGTTACTTTCACAAGTGTTATCCTGTGAAGGATAAGACTGAGAGTGTTATCTTTCTAGTTTAGCTAAGAAGTTTTATTTTTTCACGCTTTAAAGTACAGCAGTACATAGAAAAGCTTTTGGCATGGTTCTAAGGTGTTTGGAAGAAAAATGATACAAAACACAAACCTTTATAACATGGAATGAAGATCATGCCCATTGGAGATATTCTGTGAATTCATAACATTACAAGATTAATAGTGTTGTAAAATCTTCAATGATAATTAACAGAAAGTAGATGTATAATCTATAATTGTCTAGAGCAGAGAAGATTTTAAAGGGAAATTTCCTTTACCGGGCCATGAATAATGAATCATGATATGCTCGGCTAATCATCAACTTATGGCTGAGGTTAAGTTCTTTTGACGCAGCTTCCATGGCCTCAACGATTGATGCATCTGATAATGCTGGTGGATCCTGATTGACGATTTTAAATTCTGATAGTGTGACATTTCGGTTCTTAGCTATAGTAATAGCAGATTGATGAATTTTCTCGATTACATTGTTCCTCCGCTTCTCATCAATGTCTCGTGTATCTGCCAGAATGAGAAAAGAGATGTTCAAAAGCAACATTTATTAAATGTTACTTCGGGGCATGGGGGAGTTCCAAGCATGGGGTTAGTGAGGTCAGTTCAAAATTTACCACATAAAATGTCCTTGTTCCCTGTCTGTTTTCTTCCCTTTTCATTAGTCAAACAATAATAACCAAGCCAATGGGTGAAGGAGAGTAACTCATTACTGTAGAACTTTATCAACCAAAGTCAGAAGAATACCGATTTCTAAGTGCGACTTGCTTGGGATGCTATTGATTGCCCCTGGATGCAGCTCCAAAATGCCTTGCAGAAGTAGGTACAATTCATCAGAATTAAAAAGCGCCAAATTGAAAATTATATACCTCAAAAACCGTCATAAAAGTCAATAATAAGAAAAGTCAAAAATGCTGATATGTTTAGTTTATCAAAGAAAATAAAGCTCTTGGGCCTCAAGGATATTCATTCAAACATTTAGAGCAGTAGACTAAGGGCTATAAACAGGAAGTGAAACTTCCATTGACATTCGTTTGATAGACACATAAAAAGTGAAGCATACCTACAGTACCAACGGTATCAATGGATCCAGATTCTAATACATGTTTCTCAACAGTAAGTGCCAACTCTGCAGCTGCCAATCCTGCATCATTTCTGCTCACCATGATGCAACAAGAAAGATAATGTCATATAAATAGCCGAGAACCGTAAAACCCGGAAACTGGTTTACTCCAGATGTGGAAGTCTAAAGAATGCTTTATAATCCACCAGATTTGTTCATCACAGTTGGCTAGTTTTCTCATAGTATTCTCAACAAACATTTTTGCAAGTTTCAGTATGTCTTTGTTTTTGTTTACCCAACTGAAAACTAGACTTATCTAGTATAGATATCCATCCTCAATACCTGTAAGGCATCAAAACAGCTCCCGCGTGACCTCCATTTCCTTCAAAATCCACCTTTATACTTGCGGGCGCTGCAATAGCAGTTACAACACCTATCGATATACCTGGAATTGTAGGTGACCCAATTAAGATGGTGATTGGCACAAAGATATAAAAAAAAATATACATAAACTACTAGTAAAATAAATCATACCTTCGTCTTCTAGCAATGGGCCTTGTTCAATGTGCAACTCAATAAAAGCTGAATAGCTTCCTTTCTGCAGGAACACACTGGTTAAGTCTTCTAGACCTTTTGCATAACCTGCAGATCTTGCAGCATCAAAAAATGATATGCTCTGACCATCAACGGTCCCTTTAAGAGCATTAGCAAGTGCATCACTCCCTGCCAATAAACGACTGCACATTTTTGACAATGTATGAGATGTCTTATAAAATGAGCATTTGGATTAAATAGATCTCAGCAAAGATAAAGTAATTCAATATCCACAATATTTTACATTTTTTGTAACCAAATATATGATTAAGACTGATATCTTATATAGCCCGTAAAATCAGTTCTAACCTTCCCAAACAGCTTATCCCAAAACGTGTGGGCTCCTCTGATGTGAACATTATCACCTCTAGTGACCTTTTAGGCTTGAAGCCAGACCTGCGAAAAATTCCATGAGCAAAACAATATATGGATAAATAGTACTAACGTATTTGATTCTTTGAGAAATTTTCATAACAGTGAAAATTTTACAATTTGAGACAGGTGAACCTCATTTGTTTTAAAAAGAATTTATTTATCCAGCCATGTCCTGTACCTTCTCAATACATTGATTGCCTCTATTGCTCCCAACACCCCAACAACTCCATCATACTTTCCAGAAAACGGAATAGCATCAATATGAGAACCTGTTGCAACGGCAGTCAACTCAGGCTCATGGCCATCCCTGCAAAGATGTTAGATTATAAGCTTGACGGTATAACTTGCTTCGTGACAGAAAAAATTGAGTTTCTCTTTTTAAAAAAAGGAAAAGTAAAAGTCTTAGGTTTTAACTCCCCAATTTCAACATGAATCATATTTTATCAATCAAATCAAGGTTCTATTTACTTCTACGGACATGATTACTGTTTTCTGAGAAGCTATTGATACCTACTGCTACTGCCAAATTTAAAGTAACAAGAAAATAGTAACCAGTGAAACTCACCATCGCCCAAATATATTACCAACAGCGTCTTCTCTAACAGAGAGACCAGATGATGCCATTATGTTCTTTATAAACCTGCAAATGAAAATCTCAGAGACATTAAAACATACACATTTAAGAAGATCTGATGGACAGGTTACGAAGACTGTGTATATCCAAATATGGGAAGTCCTAGTAGATATGTCAAATAAAAAATAATGCACGACAGAAATCTCACATAGCTAGAGTTTTCAATCTCATAACTAATATCAATATAGTAGTATATCATCTTGTAGGAAATTTCTACTATTGGAAACATATCAGTGTACTAATTGAGTTAAAGACATACCTCCGAGCTAATACATCTTTCTCACTGTATAGAATTCTAGTAACTGATGGAGCAGGCGTATCCGAGAATCTCGACAACTCGTCAATCTACACAATCATCAAAGTATCAACAGAATAAGAGCCAATCATATATTTCAAAATGAGAAGTCACTTATCGCATTCAGTGCCTAAATAAACAGATTTTACTCAAGACACTACCAATATGAGCTTTTAGCCTTTTACAACATACCCATCTTAAACATCTGAAAATGCAGTCTTTTGGGGGAAATTAGAACCCCCGCATAATTAGATCCTTTAAAAAAACCAAATTATCAACAAAAACCAACTACGAAAATAAATGAAAAAAAATCACTTCTTCCCCTCTATTTAGGCAAACTAAAATATTATAGATCAACCAATATGAATCAAAGACACCCAATATCAAAAGATTTTGTGTTTTGAAGTTACCTGACGCTGTAAGTTTTCAGTATCAACTGAGAAAGAAGCTGAAGTACTAAACTGGGGTTCATGAATTGGGTATCCTGAAAAATCTTCCATGATTTTTGTTGCTGGGACTTGTTCATTATGAGCTAAGGTTGAAAAAAAGAAAGAAAGTATGAGGAAAAGTTGAAAAAAATGAGAGAATCTGAAACCCATCTTGGTTCTCTCCTCTGTGTGTGTTTTTGGAGTTTGGTGATGTGTTTTAAGTAATATACGTGACCGATGAATGAGTGTACACTGTAATCTATCTTAGAGAAATTTGGTTTTTGGGTCGTAGTTTTTGGTATGTCGGTAGATTTGGGTCGTAAATTTGTCCAATTGTAAATTTGGGTCGTAAGATCGTTAGTCAACGGCGGGTCAAATTTAACAGAGTGGCAAAATCGTAATTAAATTGTTAACGGTTTAACTTTGACCCGCCGTTGACTAACGGTCTTACGACCCAAATTTACAATTGGACAAATTTACGACCCAAATCTACCAACATACCAAAAACTACGACCCAAAAACCAAATTTCTCTCTTATCTTATATAAGACAGTGGTGTTTTCTCAATCCTATGGCTATAAATGAGTTATTTTAATTGATGGACGGTCACAATTTCTCCCAAACCCTCTCAAAATTCAAAAGACAAATCACGGCTGAGAATGCAGCCTTCTTTTATGCACTAATCCAACGTCCGTGAGCGATGGGTGCATCGATCATACGTTACCCACAAATAAATTCAGATCCACTTCAATGGTATTAACAACGCCATTATTTCCCCATTAACTTTTTCTTCAGCTTTCTCATCGCCAGCTTTCTCATCGCCTACGTTGAATAATGAGATCCTGTTTCTCAATCAAGATTAGGCTTGGTGCCTGAGCGAAAAATAACTATTATAAACTTCACTTTAATATACCAGTTTCATTTCCTTCATAGATCTTCATATCTTTTCTTTGTGTAATTTCAAATATAATCTACCGGTGATTGGAAGGGCATTTTGTTGGTATGTTCGCTAAACTCTTTATTCAATTCGCTAGGATTTCAATTTAGGGTTTCTTCTATTTTGATATTTACTAGCTCTAATTTGGCAAACAAAAAAAAGTTTTAATTTGCCAATTTTTTGGTTGTGATATGATCAATATTATGTTGTTGCAGGTTGTGATTTGCCAATTTTTTTCGTTTGTTTGTATGAACCAATCATCATACAGGGGTTCTCATTTCTTATGTTTACATGATTTTACTTTTCTAAAACTTGGGTTTTGAGCAAATCTTTATTTACGTTTTATAACTCTAGATTATGCACCTTTGAAATAAAGAACCCTTCTTGGGTTTAGACTGATATATTTAGAGTTTTTGGAATTTGCAGACTGGCAGTGAAGATTGGCATTTTGAAGAAATGCAATGAGCCAACGGCTAATATCATTGTTTAAAGCATGGCTTGAATCAGTCACTTACAGTCATTCACACTTCTGATTGTAATGGATTCATTGTGAAGTTTTTACTTTGATATGCCGTGTAGGTACCCTTGAACGCTTCTCTTTCGTACACCAAACGTAGAACTGGAATTCTTGCTTCTGTGAAAATTCACCGTTATGGATGATCTCGGAAACCTGTTAAGCCATGCTTTAAACCTATGTTAAGCTATAGGTTTTAAGCCACCTTTGAATATTTACCATTATGTCGTTGTCCACTTAAGGCCTAAACTGAACGAAAATGTTGAGGACCTTAATTTTATATGGAATAACTTTACTGTGCACAGAGAAATTCACGTTGCTATATAGCTCAGATATTAACGCAGTTTCAAACAATGACTTTGTTGTAATGTTGATTATTATGAAATTTAAATTTCCTGTGATTTCGATTGCATTTTGATTATTATGAGACACACTGCATCTAAGATATTTCTTTATGAAGTTTGGTGAGGAGTAAAAAGAAATAGAATGTATTTTAATTATTATTTTTTGATAGACTTATCATCTCTTGAACAAGAGGAGCAACCAACAATTTATTGGTGATAGTGAAAAATGATGCTTATGTGTAGATCATTCTGATGATAGATCATAAGAATGCTAATGATTATGCATCGAAATAAACGAGTTCTGATCAGTACACAGTCAAATATTGGTTGGCCTCTTCTTTTTCATTTTCATTTTCCTTTCCTTCACTAACCATAGTTAACTTTGGTTTTACTTTCGCTGTTTCCTAATGGGTTTCCTGATTTGCTGCAGCTCTTCCAAGCATCTCCTCACTACCACTTACAACTTCAAGACATATAGGGGAGGCTGAAAAAGGCAAACCTGGATGAACCGTGTTCGAATCCCTCGAAAGTGGAACAAATTAGATGTCATTGGGGCCACACTGATGTCACCAGCTTGGACGTGTTCATGCTCGATGACAATGTAAGTAACCCAAAGTCTCGAAGGAATTATCTAAACTGCAGTCTTATTTAAGTTTCTTATGTAGATACATTTTGAAACTGTATTTTAATGATGGTTTCCTTGCATTAATTTCGTACAACAACTAAATGTTATCTATACTAAGAATGTGATTTATCTGTACAACGTACAACTTAAAATGAACACAAAAGTACAACAATGGAGCTATGACCTTTTAATTTGTTTAGTAGTTAGAATTTGCAGTACTTTTCTTGCGTCAGTGGTGCATATGCATAAGCAAGTCTACTAAAATCTAATGTTGATTGATAGCTAACAGGTTTTGGAAGATAAGCCTGCCTTATCTAGGTGGTCATTGAAGTGTAGGGCATTTGGTCAAGAAGTAGTTTTTTTTTTTACTTGCTAGCATTATGTATGATTTATTCAAGCCTATAATTTTATTTGAATTTTGAAATGCTTAGGTATTTTTTTGGCTAATGGTGCATGATTATTCTTGCAGGCCATACCCAACTGAACCACATGGGATTTGTAAGAGGTCTAGCTAACAGGTATGTGAGTGATGGTCACCGGCAACAGTCTTACAGTAGGGTGATAAGTGTTATGTTTTATTTTGGGGTACTTCAGTAAATTAAAATTGTTAAGCTATGTCTATTATTCTTCCATGGACTGAAAGTTAGTTCATAAGCTGTCAAAAGGGATTTTCTTGGTACACTCACAGGCTGCTTATACAGATTACCGTTACATTCTAATTACCTTGACATCCGACCACAACTAAACATGACACTTCCTCATTTTTCCTGAATCAGTTTTATGTTAGTAATTGATTTGTTGTTCTGTTATCAATTACTAACAGAAATATATAGTTGGTACCAAGTTTAATCTTTTGAATTTCATTTCTTAATTAACTCATTATGTGAAGTTTGGTTTTTGCCCCTTTGTGTGGAGTTTTAGACTGTTGGGTATAAGATTGGATCAGGAGAGTGACTTTTAGCTGGAGTTGACATGGGGAGTTCGGGAGGCCAGATACACATTTTCACTTATGTAAACACAATTGAAGAAGCTGATCCCTGTAATTTTGTATAGTCTGACAAAGTAAGTAATATTACTCTTTTTCCCTGAATATAATTTGGTATGTACCTGAAGTTTTTTAAGGGGTGGCTGAATTTCTGGGGTCTTAAGCTATCTCATATTTTTTGTCGTATCTAATTTTTTAGGTTTCAGAGATGGATCTAATGATTCAGAGGGAGCTGAATCCACAGAGTTGCCACCGCCTCCACCAATCCCTGCGGACAGTACCACTGCGAGTGGATAATGGGGCCGTAAAACAATTAAGAAGGTTTCAAAGCCTAAACGTGTTCCGATGGCCAGTAATGTTATGGGAAACAAAGGACAACCGATAATGCTTCTAACCAATCACTAAAAGTTGGTGTCTCTAATGTGGAGGGCTATTTATACCACTATTTTTTTGATACATACAGGAACCCGAACCTCTCCCTTGGGAGATCAATGGGAATCCATCGTACTACATGATGGTTCCTACTTCTACCACTACTATGTATGTATTTGCACATTCTAACCAAACAATTTGCCCCTTGCTTAAATTGAAAAAAAAATAAATCCTCATGACTGCTTATTTTTTTGTGTGGATCAGGTTACCCTGTTTTGCGAGGATGGTCGACCTGTTGATGGAAAAAGCGTAGTTAAGAAATGCCATAGATCGAGTGAAAACGAATAGTGAGCTATCTGGGAAGCATTTTGCTTTTGATGGTGAGAAAATTGATGAAATTATATTATTCAGTTTTTTTTTTAAAAAAAACAAAGTGGGCTCATCTAAATTTGATGTTTCAGGTTGTAAAATTTGGAGTTTTAAAGGATAGGCTTTGCTTGGAACTTTGCGTTTACTTAATGAATACTAGATTTTAAGAACGTTATGAGAAGTTTATATGGATAAGTTATGAAGTTTCCAGATTTTGCACATTGTGTATCAGTTCCACTGGGATTACACACCACTATGCCGGACCCATTTTGAAGATGACATGTCCAAGAAAAACGGTATAGTCTTTATGCACCTGATCTTCTTACTGCATGGTATTAGCTGCACCAATACTAAGCTACTTTCAGTTCTGAAATCATCACATCACCAACTAGCTGCTCTTCAACACGTACGGTAATTTAATAACCATATATATTACCAGTTCTATATATTACTGGACATCACCAGTTTGCAGTTGATAAAATTTATTTTTTCGAATACGCCGTTAAAATTGGTCACTATTTTCAAGTTGGAATAATGATGCTTTGTTCATAATGTGTGAATTTATTTTCCATTTTCCATTTGAAAATTAGTTTCAAATTGTTCATTGTTGGTTTGCTTTTGGTTTAATCATCAAGGTCTACTACTACTAGATTGGGTGAGTTGCCATTGCTTTTATGCTATATTAAAATTATAACATCATTTCTACCCTGCTTCATAGCGTACTAATCGTAAAATAGTCTTGCCATCATTCCACTTGCGCTAATTCGAGTTAGAAAAGCCCTGAGGCTGAACTTATGCATGTATGACATAGATCATGTTTCACCTATGTGCCAATTTTGGGAGTTCATTCTCATGATTTCTTTTTTAGGTTCATTATACTCCCTGCATTTGTCTCATGCATGGTGACTGAGAAGGGAATGATACCAATGCTAAACTGAACTCAGTCAGTAATTATATGCCTAATTTTTGTACTTATACGTTTATTATTAGACATATAAATGCTAATATAGTGTACCCGATTCAATGACATGTCTCTACACCACCATTGTGTACCACATTTTTAGTTACAAACACAGATACAGGCGCATGTGTCTCTCTGGCTATCTGCGTGCATAACAATCACTGATTCCTCTACACAGTTTTTAACCAAACATGCTTCTCAGTTTTGTTTGCACCCGTACAATCTACTATATTCTTAAGCATACACCAATACTATGTAAATAATCGAATCGATGAATAGAAATGTCATTTTCCCGCATGACAGTACAGTATCACGCAGAAATGAATACTAGCAGGTTCTAGGAAGTATTTTATATTTGCCTTTCATAATACTTTTTCCAGTATTTTACTATTTGGATTGGTTATCAACTACAGAAATCATATTTCATGGTATTTCATGGTTTTAGTACTTGGGAAGTATTTTAACTATTGGAATTAGTTATCAGTTACAGCAATGAATAGCCACATTTTTGTCATACCCTTTTTTGTAAGAGGAAATTGAACAAAACCCCCTCCTTCTGATGGGCCATTACAATTATCCTTTATAAGGTTAAATTTTAAGTTCATCCACTTCTAAAATATCTTTAATCCCGTAAATACCCCCGCTAAACTTTAAAAGGAAAACTATCAAAATTTTCATTTTAGTTTCAGATCTACAGTTTCTCTCATCTCTCTTCGTGTCGAACGCCGCCACCACCACACCAGCGTTTCTACTTCCGCGGCTCCGCCAACACCATCTTCCACCACCACCTTCATAACCACCACTGTCGTTACTACACTTTTCAATGCCCGATTAGATTTGCTTTTCTTTCATTATAGAATTATTATGATTCAGGCTTCAAAGATGCCTGAAAATGGCCATAAGTGGTACTGTTCAATGCCCGATTAGATTTTTTGGCTTTTGAGAATGATAAATTCAGTTTTATACATCATCCAAAATTGGAGTTTCCAAGAAGCAAATTTAC
>JAJJMA010064936.1:0-13255 GCA_023529015.1 Papaver nudicaule
GCTGCAGTAAATTCAAGGCGTATCAATTTTCGTTGATTAGTGATTAACTAGTAATGTATGTATAACGAACAAAAATTTCTCATGTTTATGTTGTATATGTCTTTTTTGTCTAATTTTATGTATTGTTCGTACAAAAATGTTGGCGAAAAAAAAAAATTTTAGGCCTTTTTTTCATGTTCGCACAGGGCCCTTTTTCTCACAGGATCGGCTCTGCTTGGGTAACCTCCTAGCTTCAATAATGTCAGTGATTCACAAGTAAAAAGAGACAGGGGAGTCAACAATGGTTGTCTCTGCCTTAGGTACAGACCAATCTCCTTAAGGTTACCACTTACTACATTAGAGATCCAAGAATGAACCCGAGATTCATTTAAGTGGCGACCCGAGCCAAGATAGAACTTGTCTACATTAGACAATTTATGACGATGCAGTGTTCCATCAACAAAAGCCATGAATTTCTCAGTCTCACCCCGCAATAATCCTGCACTCTCAAAATCAAGGACAGGGACAGTGGTCCAAATGCAGTTCCATCTTTTCGATAATAGGCTAGTACGAGCAGCATCTTTGGCTTCAAGGATAGAAAGGATATGGTGAAGAAGTGAATCAGGTAAACTACTGATCCTATCCTTTGCTGCCTCCCTCATATTGATTTGTGTCCCTCCCTTGAAATAATCATACAAGGAAAAAAAATAAAAAAATATTTTTTTTGCAGATTAAATCTTTACAATGTTTAGATGAAATTTTTTCCAACAATGATTTTAATTTGGATTTTTTTACACTAACACAGTAAAAACAATGTAGCTAGGGTTTTAGCTAGGGTTTGTGTCTAAAAATTCATGAAAAAACCTAGATTCAATTGAAACAATCAAAACATGGAAATGAAGATTGAAATAAGTAGAAGAAACATACCTTTAACTCCCGACGACAGTACTGATTTCAGAGAAATGGGTTCAGCAGACTTGACATGAGACAGTGAACTGAAGAAGAAAGAGGAAAGTAAACTTGGAAGGGTTGCTTTGGATTTTGTTTCTGTCTTTAAAGAGTGCGAGTCTAAGGTCAGGTCAGGTCAACTGGTCAAGTGGCGGTCAATTGTATTTTTACTATCGCATCGGACTAGGTTTGTCCACCGGGGGAACTCAGGTGTGCCGGAGCGGCTAATCCCTACAAAAATTCTGCTACATCTGTTTGATTCTGCAAGTAGATTATTACAGAGCTTGGGTTTGTTGAAGCATGGTTCCCAGTCTTGAACTTGGGAGTGGTTCTGTAGTTTTTTTGTTCTTTACTTTTTTTGAGATTTAGTTTTGACATTATACCTTGTATTCTTTATCTCTTCAAATTAATAAAGAAAGGTGATTCAGGGGCTTCGAAAAAAATTGAAGCCCTCACTTTTTACTTCAAATGTCCAGGCGTTTTTATAGGGGCTGTCAAAAATCGTGAAATGACTAAGTTATCCTTATACTAATTTATACTAATTCTTACCCAAATTTACCCACACCCTAATTACAAACATAAATACTTATATCTCACACAAAAAAAATCAAAACCTAAAAATCAAAACATCAAAATTTCTCCTCTCTCTTCTCCTCTCTTACCTCTCTTTTCTTCCCCATTTCCTCTCCACATTTCTCATTTTCGAGTTTTTAATCATGGATGGAACCAAAACTGATGCAACAATGGAGCAGCAAAGGTAAGCATCCAAACCCACTCTTTTGTTATTGATTTTGGTGCTAAATCTAGGTAAGATTCACTCCATGAAAATCAAAAAACGAGTTCCAGAACTACTTACGACTGGCTATTAGAGCCGTAAGTCCTTCTTACGTCTCGCATCTGAAGAACAGCTAGCCGTAAGTAGTTTGTTTAGTAAGCCATTAAAGCTTCAGATCCAAGCCGTAAGTTCAGTTTACTAGCCGTAAATTAGTTACGTCTCATTTCGATACTCTAGTTACTAGCCGTAGGTTTCTGTAAATCAAAATTTTTTTGTCACAAGGTTACAGGCCGTAAGTACAAACTTACCAGCCGTAAGTGTAGTTACGGCTACATTTTTATTTGGCTTAGTAGCCGTAAGTCATACTTGGAAGTGTAACTGCACTCTATCAAAAGCTTGTACTGGGGTCATCTTTGCATTTAAGTTTGTTTCAAAATTAAACATTATAATATGACTTTATTAATCAGTTTCGTTGTTTTGTTAGGGAATCTGAACCAAATACATGGGAAGATACTATGAAAGATGAATTAGACCGTACCAAATATCCTCGCATGTCATGGCATGATGTGCATTGTGCTCTCTGGGGAATGAAAATCATTCGAGCAATGTTAGTCGAAATCTTCCATTTTCCTTCAGGAAGTCAAGAGTTCAACCTATAGTTCCAGATTATCAGATGAAAGAATTCATTGATGACCTTGATTCGTTGAATTCTCAGGGGAAAACTTCTCCTGCCATGGTGAGACAGACGGATGGGAACGGCTTAGATAATGATTGTACTATACTGGTGTGCCATTTATGGTGTATTATAATGTTTTTTCTTGCTTTTAGCTCTTTATTGTTTCTTTTTAAGTGATTGTACTTACCCTTTACTTCCTCGTCTGCGTCAAATTTGTGCGTATTTTTAAGTACACATTAATTGGTGACCAACAAAAGTTAAGAGCTTGGTTTTACCTCCTGAGGTTGTTATCTTGAATATTAACCTGATGACTCCGGGGGTGGGGGTGGGCACTGTCAAATATGATTACATTATGACTTTGGAACGTAAAAAAGCACTTACGGCTACTAAGCCAAATAAAAATTCAGCCGTTACTAAACTTACGGCTGCTAAGTTTGTACTTACGGCCTGTAACCTTGCGACACAAAAATTTTGATATAAAGGAACTTACGGCTGCTAATCAAAGTATCGGTATTAGCCGTAAGTAAGTTACGGCCACTAAGATGGACTTACGTCTTGCATCTGAAGCTTTAATGGCAGCCTAACTTACGGCTAGCTGTCTTCAGATTGCAGCCGTAAGTACTTCTGGTCACGAATTTTGATTTTCATGGAGTGAATGTGACCTAGTTTTTCAATGAAGTTAGCCTCAATGGAAGGAGATACTTCTCGCTCCATTTCGACGCTTGATTCACTCATTTTGGTTGAGTGAATCAAGTTTGGGTTTTTTAGAAAAAAAGTTAATTTTTTTTTTCTCTCTTCTTCTTCTTCTTCACTTGATTTCACTGATTTTCAGTTTTTGATTAAGTTTTTTTTTAAGTTTGTTAATCATACTTTTGGTTAATCACTGATTATCAATTTGGTTAATCACTGATTATCAAAACATAAAAGGGTAGTTTTGGTATTTTAAAAAAATTTACATAGGGGGAGAGCAAAATTACTTCGGGGAAACTGTGATCCGAGGGGCTTCAATTTTTTTCGAAGCCCCTGAATCACCTTTCTTAATAAAATTGTGTTATTGAGAAAAAAAAAAAAAACAACCCAGATTTTCGACATGGATCTAAAATTTCAGGGTTTCATTTGATTTGGTTGTTCTGAGAAGCCCTGCACACTTGGCATTGATTTAATTTAATACTCCTACTAAACAAGATGGAAAGCCAACATAGATTCATTCTAAACAAGCCAATGAATTAAAGCTTTAACAACATCTAAGAAAACAAACGAACGTTTCCCAGTCTCAACATCCAATTCATTCAAACATTCTTTCCAGAGAATACCTGCGGGGGAATCAAAATACATCGTCAGATGTAGGAAAAAATCTCTGCCAAGCCAAATAAATCATAGCTATTTTATTAATTTTGACTGTCAGCATTCACTTCACTGACAGATTCAGAGTTCAAATACATAAATGTTCATGGGCCTAGAAGCTTATAGTTGATGTATGCAAGGGGTGGGATTACAGACACAAGCAAGTAGCAGATAGGCGGGCCGTGTTAACGTTTTGTAGTTGATGAATGGAAATTCTATGGCTACACCTTTGAAATTCAGGGCCAAGTCACTAAAACCTTTGAAAGTCGACGTTCGAAGTGAAACGGCAACTTCATACATTCCAAGTGTCAAGCTGATTTGCTGGGAAATGGTATAATCTGACTTGACAGACTCCTGCAATATTGCAACTTACAAAAAACGAGAGTCCGTTGATACTCATTTCAAAGTCTCTAACAGTGTACCCTAGCTCCCCAGGTGTAAGCTGATTAACTATTATTACACTGGATCTTATTACACATGCAGATGAACACGATACCAATCTTTTTCAGCAATCGAGTATTCAGAGACATATCAATTCCACATCTTCAGAAACTATAGCAAAAACTAACAACCCTGCATGTTTTCACAAGAAGAACGGAAAACATCATGAATGACATATGGATCAACTCATACGACAACAACATGAAACATCAATGCAAACACTATCACCTATGAAGACAGTAGGATTATTGCTGGATTTATGGACATATTTTCTCCTAGTTTGTCGAAAAAGGTTACCGAGTAGCTAATATACTGATGATAATAACAGTGCAGGTCAAAGCCTTTGAATCTTCAATTTTGGTACTCGGAATAGGCACTGTGCTTTAGGATTACTTCCAATCAA
The DNA here is from genome assembly GCA_023529015.1 of Papaver nudicaule. NCBI lineage: Eukaryota > Viridiplantae > Streptophyta > Magnoliopsida > Ranunculales > Papaveraceae > Papaver > Papaver nudicaule. The sequence goes on from JAJJMA010064936.1 coordinate 4,567, forward strand.
ACACTAACATTAAATGCACTATTGCAACTCCCAACATCGAAACAGAGGAAAATAAGAAAAGCTTCAAATTGGATCCTGATAATTATCTATCAACATACTAACAAGAAATAATGAAACAGATGGTCTTGTACTGATGTGAAAGTTCTCAATTTCCACCATTCGCCTGCACATACTTATTCGAATCCGATCAATAAATTAAACAAATTACTAAAGCATGCATCACATTCTCCCATCGAAATTAGCTCAAATGACTAACAAATGCAATTAACAAAGTAATAAAGCATGACTGCGCACAAAGACACTCACATAAATTTGGGATTAAATGGTATAAACACATACTAGCAGTTACTGACGATAGTTTTAAGTTATCAATCTCCCATATAAATATTTCAGCCTGAGTATTATTTCAGAAAGGTAAATGAAGAATACCTATTTGCAGCATTTGCTACGTCCACTAATCGCTGTCAGATTCATGCCTATCTGTCTTCGCAATTCTCCGTGATTTCATTATTTCTGCATTTGCTTAACTGTATGATACGGATTAATCCAGGCATGTGTTATAGCCAGATCCCACTTGTAAATGATTCTGAAATTATTTTCAAACTCTATGGAGCCAAGAAAAATAATGGCCAGGTGATAAAACTTGCAACTGCCCACTGAATTCCCTCCTCCATTCCCCCCGGATCATGTCCTTATACCTCGCGAAGTGGCACTTATCACATGTTCAGAATCCCCTAACACCATGAGATGGATGCAAGACCATGAGACGAGTGCTACCTTTAGTAATTGTCTCCTAATATTGGGTTGTAGACTGAACTTAACTACTTGTGCTTCAAATGTAATGCTCATCTATTAACAGCAGATCGGTTGTATGAACGACTCGTACAATCATATAAACAGCAGATCAGCAAGACTACAAACTGAGTCGTGTGATACAATACAGGAGCGCATAATAATACAATGGACACGCACATATGTCAATTCATATGCATCTATAAAACTAACATCTTTAAATTTCCCGTCTCAATATCCAATTCATTCTTTCCAGGGAAAATCTGCAGGGAAACCAGAATACACTGTCAGGTGCAGAAAACATATCTCAACAGAGGCAAAATAGAGGAGTAATCATAGCAAATCTAGTAATTTTATAGTCTGCATACACCTAGTGAGCTTCAACGTTCAAAGTAAATGATCGATCAGGGACCTAGATGCTTACTTTGTTCAAGGTGTGATATTTGGACACAAGCAAAGTAAAATAGAGGGTTCACAGTTGATGGGCAGCAATTATACGGCTACACCTTTGAAGTTTTAGGGTCAAGCCTAACTTAACAGATTCTAAATGTCAAGCTGATCTGCCGGGAAATGGTAAAGACAACTTGACACATCTCCTGCAGTATTGCAAGTTATGAAAGACAAGTCCATAGATAAGTCCTTTCATAGTATCTAACAGTATGCCCTACCCGGTAACTGTAAGCTTGTCATCTATCATTATGACGGATTTTCTTAGACATAGAGATGACAACAAGAGATTCAGTTCTGCAAAATATCAACAAAAAACAAAACAAAAAAATTGTTTTCCACAAGCAAAACCAGCATACATATAACTAAGAACTTTTTCGAGTGTTCAGCGACACAGAGATTCAGGGTCTCAAGAGTCCAGAAACTAAACAAAGCATTAAACAACCCTACTATGATTACTTCCAGTTTAATACTAACATTACTATTGCAATTTCAGATATCAAAAACAATTGAATCCTTGTACCGATGTGAAAGCTCTCACTTTTGCCTGGATATTCGACGCCTATTTTACGGATGAAATAAATTACTAAAGCATGTATCACATTCTCCCGTAAAAATTAGCTCAAGTAACTAACAAAGCAATAAACAATAAGTGCATAAGAAAACACTCACATAAAGAAAATTACAAATAGTTATGCTCAACCTATTTCCATTAAGAAAATTCACTCCAGGAAATCATGTTCATGGCATCTTGAGCTATACCCCAGGGTAATAAGCAATCCCTAGACACTTCCTAGATATATATACACTACCAAACTTCAACAACTCGAAAGAAAGCATATATTCAAATAAGATAAAAAAAAGTCAAAATCTACCACAAGAGACAGCCCAGCTTACTGAATTTTTCCAATCCACTAACACAATACTGTCTTGCTACCATCCCATTGGGGGTAAATCTCGTATGCCTCCTTAAAAGGTTATGTGTTTGCGTAACCCGTCTATGTAAAATTTCCAACAAACTTGGTAAAAGAAAATATAAATAAATAGCAGTCTGGTACATGATCCCTCCTTATAGGTATCTATCCACATACTAAGAATTAAGAATGAATTGTCTTATACTAATGTCAGTTAAAGCTCTCACTTTCTGTCACATAAATGAAACGAATTACGTACTATAGCATGCATCACGTTACCCCTCTGAAATTAGCTTAAGTGGCAAACAAATGCAATTAACAAGCAATAAAGCAGGACTGCATATCAGAACGCTCACATAAAGGAGAGTTTGATGATCTACAGTTTTAGGCTCAAAATGAGGTCCCCCATTATCTAATCCCAACATGGAAACCATATTAATATTTAAACTTATAGATGGTACTTCAAAAGGTAAATGAAGATTACCAGCTTCTAGCAGCATTTGCTTCTCCCCTAATCGCTGCTAGATTCACTGCTAGATTTCATTACTTTCACATCTTCTTCTCCTAATTCTTTCAATGAGATAAAGGTGTGCTTGTATAGAAAACAAAACAAAGGGAACTTGTCTTGACTCCTCTGAAGTCTGAACTTTGCTCTTCCCAGATAATCTTCTTCTTTTAGTCATTTTCGCAAGCAAGTGTAGGACGCTCAATGCAGCAGCTAACACCAATGGTATGGTGGTTCTTTATCTTTAATTTCTCCTGAAACTCCAAATCCCATGGCTTTCCCCAACTTGTGTAGAACCTCTGGATCATTTAGGTACTTCGTCATTACAACTGGACCACCCATTTCAATGTCTTCTATAATTGGTTTCAAAAATGGATCTTCTTTCTTGATGCAATTTATTAGTTCTTCTTCGAGATCTTCTTGGGAAATGGTTTCTGAACAAGGGGTTTCCTGCCGGATCTTAACTTCTTCTTCAACAATAGGGTTCAGATTTCCCTCCTCTATTTCTTTCTCTAATCTTTCTCGTATCTTTTTCTTCTTCTTTTGATTTTTCCGGTATAATTTTCTACTCTCCTTTTGGTATCTCCCTTTACCCTTCATAATTGTTTCAATCAAAACTGAAAAAATAACTCGAGATTAGAGTAGAAAAGAGAAAATCTAACTCGAAATTCAAGAGAAAACCTAGATTCAATTGAAACAATCAAAACATGGAAATGAAGATTGAAATAAGTAGAAGAAACATACCTTAAACTCCCAACGACAGTACTGATTTTTGTGAATGATTTCAGAGAAATGAGTTGAGCAGCAGACTTGACATGAGAGAGAGTGAACTGAACTGAAGAAAGGGGAAAGTGAAATTGGAAAAAATGAGTTGCTATGGATTTTGTTTCTGTCTTTAAACAGTCTCTGTGCCAAAAGTCAGGTCAACGGGTCAAGAGTCGGTCAATTGTATTTTTGACCAAATTATTTGGATGGAAAAATGTGGATTGTAAATTTGTACCATATTCCCATTTAAAAAAAAAAATTGTACTAATACGAAACAAAAGCTAAATAAATCGTCGAAGTTGATTGATGAGTAACGAATTTGGTATTGACGGTTTCAAACTCAGATCACTGGTATCAATCATCCAGTGACTTTATCCGTGTAGCACGGGAAGTAATTGGGGATAGACATCCCATCGAAATGTTAACGAATTTGAATACCTCGAAAGAACCCAACATGATTAAACCAAGCAGATGGAAGTGGATAGATATTTCATCAAAGAGCAATTGAGTGGATAGTATTTTTACAACTATATTGATTCTACTACTGGCAGTCGTACCTTGGAACTCTAATTGTATCCCATAAACAAAGCAAAACAAAAACTAAATAAACCATCGAAGATGTCTGGGGAATAACGAATTTGGTATCGACGAGTTTCAAACTCAGGTCACTAGTATGAACCATCCAGTTGTTAACATATATATGGCGTATCTTCTAGTTACTAGCCATATCTTGTTTCCCTTGTGTAAATATTCTGTAGTTATGTTGTCCTGTATTGTAGCTATTTTGTTGCCGTGTATAGCTATTCTGTTTCCGTGTATAGCTCATCGAGCTTGTATAAGATAAAGATGTAACTCTCCTTTGAAAGGTACATTGAATAACATAGAAAACCTTTCCACATCTTCTGTGTCATGACTATCTTTGTCATGGCATCAGAGCCAGCAAAGATCCAGTAAACCATTCTCCGCTGCAACCTTTTCTCTTTCGAAGTATCTAATCCGATCTCTCCATGTTTCATCGTTCTCAGTTGATCAGTTCTTCATAAACCCTAGTTTATTCTTCAAAACCTCATTGTGTCACTCTTTATCCTCTTCTCAACATGTCTCGAGAAGACTCGCAACCTATCACTGTAAAACTTGATGGAACGAATTACAATCATTGGTCTTTTCTTATGAGGAGTTCCTCAAAGGAAAAGGTATGTGGAAGTACGTTGATGGAAGAGAAAAAGATCCAAGAACAGTAGCAGCATCCGTCTCAGCCGGAAAAGAAGTCGAAACTCCAAAACTTGATCCTGTTGATGAGTGGGAAATCAACAATCATAAGATTCTTACGTGGATAGGCAACACAGTAATCACTTCAATAAGTATGCAACTCACCAGCTTTGAAGTAGCCAAAGATGCATGGGACTTCCTCTCCAAAAGGTATACTCAAGTTAACTTTGCTCAGCGCTATAAACTTGAACAGGATATTCGAGCTTTGAAACAACAACTTGATTAAACGGTTTCTGATTTTCACTCTGAGATGTCGATAGTCTGGAACCAGCTTGCTCTCATGGAACCTAACTGGACAACTGATTTGGAGTTATGGCAAAAACATAGAGAAGAAACTAGACTTGTTCAGTTATTGATGGCATTGAGAGATGAATTTGAAGGAATTAGAGCATCCATTCTTCACAGATCACCATTACCAACAGTTGAAACTGCATTGTCTGAGTTAATCACTGAAGAAACGCGTAAGAGAATCAAACCAGATATCCCTACTGTGCTTGCTGCTGCTTCCCGTCCAAGTTCTAACTCACAGTTCAGTTCACAAAGGAGTTTCACAAACCCATCATATCGTGACATCTCACAAGTGCAATGTCACAATTGTAAGAAGCTTGGTCATTTTGCAAGGAATTGCACAACTCCTACTGCACCAACACCAGCACCAAATACCTCTCAAAGCTCGACAATACAAGGTACATCACCAGCACCAGGGACACCACAATGTACATACTGCAAAAACTTTGGACATCTCGTAGGAAATTGTCCTTCACCATCTTCCAGAAATATGAGAAGGAGATTCAATGCAACTGCGCCATCCTACTTCTCTGCAGCTCCAGCTACATCTGCACCTACTCAAGAACAAGCAAGAGAGATAGTAGCAGCTACACCCAACAATCTTGCAGACATACAAGAGATGCTTAAGCAAGCTCTTTCAATTGGTAATAATCCTACAGTTGCTACTGCTCTCTCAGCTCCTACAGGTACATTTGCAAATGTTTGGTTCTTAGACTCAGGTGCTTCTAATCATATGACTTCTAATTCCACCCTGTTTGAGACTATGAGAACCATTGTGACTCCCAAGATCCATACAGCAGATGGATCAGAAATAAGTGCAACTCATATTGGTCATGTTAGAGTATCAAATAAGATACGTGTATCAGATGTACTTCTAGTTCCTCAGATCAGAATGAATCTTGTCTCCATTGGTCAGTTGTGTGATCAAGGGTTTAACATATACTTCTTTTCTTCTGGTTGTGTTATACAGGATCCCAAGACAGAGAAGCTTGTTGGGATAGGGCGTAGAGTTGGCCGTCTGTATCTCCTTGAGTCCCTATTTGTTCCTCAAACCTCCAAGACTCAACATGTTGCTGCATCTGTCTCAGCTCATCCTACCACCATTTCTTCATTTATCTCTTGGCATTCAAAGTTAGGACATGTCTCATTTTCTCGTCTTACCTACATGATTAATAAAGGTCTCTTAGGAAATGTTCCATTGGAAAAAGAACCTCATTGTATTGCCTGTAAACTGGGTAAACAGCCAGCTCTTCCTTTTAATAAAAGTACTACTTTTTCTACTGAACCATTTGATCTTGTTCATTCAGATGTTTGGGGTAAGGCTCCCCTTGCATCTAAGGGAGGGGCATTATACTATGTCATATTCATTGATGATTACACTCGTTTTACTTGGGTCTATTTGTTCAGTACCAGGTCAGACTTCCTAAGACTTTACTCAGAATTCTCTAAAATGATTCAAACTCAATTTGGGAAATCCATTAAAGTCTTCCGTGCAGATCAGGGAGGGGAATATATTTCAAATCCTTTCAAACAATTTCTTAAAACAGAAGGAACTCTTCTTCAGTTGTCTTGTACAGAAACTCCTGAACAAAACGGTGTTACTGAACGAAAACATCGTCACATCATTGAAACTGCAAGAACCCAGCTTTTATCCTCCTCTGTTCCCTCTAATTTTTGGGGTGAATCTGTTCTAACTGCTGTTTACACCATCAATCGTATACCAACAGATGTCATAGGTGGTATCTCTCCGTACGAGTGTCTTTATGGGAAAACACCTAATTATTCAGAACTTCATACTTTTGGTTCAACCTGTTTTGTACTATTGACAGAAAGAGAACGTAACAAGCTTGGCAAAAAGAATTCCATCTGTGTCTTCCTAGGTTATGGCATAGAACAAAAGGGTTATCGGTGTTATGATCCAGAAAATCAAAGGTTACGTGTTTCACGTCATGTAACCTTTTGGGAAAAAATTCCTTTCTTTTCCCTTCCAGGTAGCAAAACATCAAGACTTGAGAGTTTTTCTTATCTGGATCCTTTTGATGAGGAACCTGAGTCCAATTCTTCATCTCCAATTTTGCATACTGATACTTCTCATAGCCCTCAGATTGAAGAAACTGAAGACATAACAGACCACTTTATTGCATATCCTGACACTACAACTCTGCATGGTGATCCTGTACTTGAAGCTCCATTTTTACCTCCTCGGATACGACGTCCACCAGCTAAGTATTCTGATTATCAGTGTTCTTTAACAACTATTCTATCATTACATGAATCTAAAAGCTACAGGGAAGCTTCAGCTATACCAGAATGGCAAGACTCAATGGGGGAGGAACTATATGCACATAAACTGGCTGGTACATGGGACATGGTGGATTTGCCTCCAGGAAAACCTCTTGTTGGAAGTCACTGGGTGTACAAGGTTAAAACCAAATCAGATGGTAACTTAGAACGTCGAAAATCACGTGTTGTTGCTCAAGGAAATACACAACAATATATGGTGGATTATGAAGAGACTTTCGCTCCAGTTGCACGTATGACAACAGTACGAACACTTCTTGCTCTTGCTGCTGTACGTAAATGGGACCTTCATCAAATGGACGTTAAAAATGCATTTCTTCACGGAGAATTACAGGAAGAAGTGTATATGCGACCACCACCAGGGTTAGTTCATCTACCAAATCAGGTATGTAAGCTTCGTAAAGCTCTCTATGGACTCAAACAAGCACCTCGTGCCTGGTTTGAGAAATTCTCTAGTGCTATTCTTCAGTTTGGCTTCACTCAAAGTCCGTATGACTCGGCTATGTTCACCAGAAAGTCCAAAAAGGGGATAGTACTTCTTCTTCTGTATGTTGATGATATGGTGATTACAGGCAGTGACTTGGAAGGTATAACATCTTTGAAATCTCATCTGAACTCATGCTTTCAAATGAAAGATCTTGGTGCTTTAAGATATTTTCTAGGCATAGAGGTTGATAACTCATCTGATGGTTATTTTGTTTCTCAAGTTAAATATGCATCTGAGATTCTTAATCGAGCAGGGCTCACTGATAGCAAGATTGCAGAAACACCTTTAGAACTCAACGTCAAGCTCAATCCTGTTGATGGAAATGCTCTGTCAAATCCAACTCTATACAGACAATTAGTAGGTAGTCTCAACTATCTGACTATCACAAGACCAGACATTAGCTATGCGGTTCATATTGTTAGTCAATTCATGTCAGCTCCACGTACTACACATTTTGCTGCAGATCTCAGAATTCTTCGTTACATCAAAGGGACATTATATCAAGGACTACAGTTCTCTTCTAAGTCAGATCTTCGACTACATGCTTACACAGATTCGGATTGGGCAGGAGATGTAACAGACAGAAGGTCAACAACTGGTTATTGTATGTTCCTAGGCAACTCTCTAATCTCTTGGCGTAGTAAGAAACAGTCAGTTGTATCTCGTTCAAGTGCTGAAGCAGAATATAGAGCCATGGCGCACACTACTTCAGAAATAGTTTGGCTACGATGGTTACTTGGGGATATGGGTATTCATCTGACAGAATCTACTCCTTTATATTGTGATAATAAGGCTGCTATTCACATTGCTCATAATGATGTCTTTCATGAACGTACTAAGCACATTGAAATTGATTGTCATTTCGTTCGTCATCACTTCAAGCAGAAAACCATTACACTACCGTATGTGAGTTCAGAATTT
>JAJJMA010064941.1:0-61790 GCA_023529015.1 Papaver nudicaule
CGGTTTGTACTCCTACTAAAACGACATATTCAGAACGATCCGGATGATTCATTCACAGGAGACAGTCGATGGCTAGGAAACGCTTTTGAAGCGGCACTCGCGATGGTCTGCAATACCGCCGAACTTCCTTCGATGAAAGCAGGTTATCCCAGGGGCCCCCACCCATGTCCTCCAGACGCTTGATGATTGCCGCGGCCGCCGTGTCCGCCGCGCTGGCCATCGCCGCACCGCCGGCCAGCGCCGGTGCGCCGACCGTGTCCGATCCGTTCTATACGTACACCGGCGCCACGCCATTGGCATCGATTCCACCGGGCACGGTGCTGAAGACGCGCAACGTCACCTATCACGTGGCCGGCATCCCGACCGCGCTGACCGCACAGCAGTTGCTGTATCGCACCAACAACGCGCAGAACCAGCCCGTCGTCAACGTGACGTCCGTGATCCGGAGCGCGGTCAGCAACGGCCAGGCCATCTCGTACCAGTCGGCCTACGATTCGCTGAACCCGTACGACGAGCCGTCGCAGGTGATCGCCGGCGACCGCGACGTCACGAAGGTCATCAACGTGGGCACGTTGCTCTACAGCGCGGAATCGATTCCGCTGTCGACACTGCTGCTGCTGGGCTACAACATCATCGTGCCCGATACGGAAGGCCAGACGGCGGATTTCGCGGCCGGTTCCGAATACGGGATGACGACGCTCGACTCGATCCGCGCGGCGCTCAATACGCCGTCGACCGGCCTGAATCCGTCGAGCAAGGTCGCGATGATCGGCTATTCCGGCGGTGCGATCGCGACGAACTGGGCCGCGCAACTCGCGCCGAGCTATGCGCCCGACATCAACAGGCAGCTCGTCGGCGCGGCGGAAGGCGGCGTGCTGGTCGACCCCGCGCACAACCTGCGCTATGTCGACGGCAGCATCGTCTGGGGCGGCGTCGCCGCGGCCGCGCTCGCCGGGCTGGCGCGCGGCTACAACTTCGACCTGACGCCCTATCTCAGCGACACCGGCGTTGCCGTGTTCAAGGACATCCAGAATCAGTCGCTCGCGTACATCCTGCCGAAGTACACGGGCCTGCATTGGGGGACGCTGTTCAAGCCGCAATACGCGAACGACATCAACAGCATCCCGGTATATGTGACGTACGCGAACAAGGTGAATGCGGGGCTGGCCGCGTCGCCGACGATCCCGATGTATATCGGCCAGGGCACGGCGGGTGTGCTGGACGGGACGTTCAGCAGCCAGGTGGGCGACGGCGTGATGCTTGCATCCGACGTGCGCGCGCTTGCGCAGAAGTTCTGCGCGAGCGGCACGCCGGTCACGTACGCCGAGTATCCGCTCGAACATGCGGGCGCGATCGTGCCCTGGGTGGCCGGCATGCTGCCGTGGCTCTACGACCGCTTCAACGGGAAAGCCGCGCCGGGCAATTGCTGGCTGACGGCACTGTTGCCGAGCAATTCGCTGGCGCCCGAGACGCTGCACTAGACGCGCCGGGCGACGCGGTGAAGGGCAGGGCGATCCACCGAGGATCGCCTTTTTTCATCCCGCGTTCCGCCGTCGGTCGTATTTCCTGATCGCCGTCGCACGCATTCCCCCGCCACGACCGGCTGCCGCCTCTTCCGGGTGCCATAATCGAGCCTGCACATCATTCCAGACGTCCCCCGGAGAATCACCATGCAGAACCTCGACAATCCTTCCCACGATCGCGAGGTAGGCAGCGCCGACGCGACGCAGGACACCACGCGCATCGACGACGTCCGCATCGGCGCCGTGCGCCCGCTGATTTCGCCGGCGCTGCTGCTCGACGAGTTGCCGGTGCCGGCCGCCACGCAGACGCTCGTCGAGGATACGCGCCGCGCGATCGGCGACATCCTGCACGGCCGCGACGACCGGCTGCTGCTCGTCGTCGGCCCGTGCTCGATCCACGACCACGACCAGGCGCTCGACTACGCGCACCGCCTGAAGGCCGCCGCCGATGCGCTGAAGGACGACCTGCTGATCACGATGCGCGTCTACTTCGAGAAGCCGCGCACGACGGTCGGCTGGAAGGGCTACATCAACGATCCGCGCCTCGACGGCAGCTTCCGCATCAACGAAGGGCTGCGCGCCGCGCGGCAACTGCTGCTCGACATCAACGCGCTCGGCCTGCCGGCGTCGACCGAATTCCTCGACCTGCTGAGCCCGCAGTACATCGCCGATCTGATCGCGTGGGGCGCGATAGGCGCGCGCACGACCGAGAGCCAGAGCCATCGCCAGCTCGCATCGGGCCTGAGCTGCCCGATCGGCTTCAAGAACGGCACCGACGGCGGCGTGCAGGTCGCGTCGGACGCGATCGTCGCCGCGGCCGCGAGCCATGCGTTCATGGGGATGACGAAGATGGGGATGGCCGCGATCTTCGAGACGCGCGGCAACGATGACGCGCACGTGATCCTGCGCGGCGGCAAGACCGGCCCGAACTACGATGCCGCGCATGTCGAGGAATGCTGCGCGGTGCTTCGCAAGGCCGGATTGCGCGAGCAGGTGATGGTCGACTGCTCGCACGCGAACTCGAACAAGTCGCACGAGCGGCAGATCGACGTTGGGCAGGATCTCGCGCGGCAACTGTCGCAGGGCGAGCACCGGATCGTCGGCGTGATGGTCGAGAGCCATCTCGAGGCCGGGCGCCAGGATCTGAAGCCGGGCGTGCCGTTGAAGTACGGGGTGTCGATTACCGATGCGTGCTTGAGCTGGACGCAGACCGAGCCGGTGCTCGATGTGCTGGCGGAGGCGGTGCGGCAACGGCGCGCGCTATCTGCGTGAATTCCGGCAGGTACGCGATTCGCTGCGTTGTCCGTCACGCAGCGATCGCGCGGGCGGCGCGACGGGTGCTGCGTCATCGCGTCCGATGCAGCGTCTCGCGAGTGGCGCTAACATGGGCCGGTGCGATGTGTCGCGCGCACGGAGGCGGCGAGGCCGGCCGCCGATACCGACAACAATTCACCGGAGTGCATAACAGCATGGCTTTCTACAAGACCCTCATCGCAGCAACCGTCCTCGCATCGAGCGTCAGCGCACATGCGCAGATCGCCGGCGCGCAGCCGATCAGCGTCACCGTCGAGCAATCGCAGGCGCTGCTCGAAGGCTGGAGCGTGAAGAAGAGCGTGCTCGGCAAGGCCGTCTACAACGACCAGAACCAGAAGGTCGGCACCGTGCGCGACCTGATCGTCGCGCCGGACGGCTCGGTGTCGGCGGCGATCGTGTCGGCCGGCGGTTTCCTCGGCGTGGCCGCGCACGACGTCGCGGTGCCGATCGCGTCGCTCGACGCGCGCAACGGCAACATCTACCTGCCGGGTGCGACGAAGGAGGCGCTGAAGGCGACGCCGGCATTCCAGTACGCGAAGGTGCCGTCGCCGCCGAAGCCGAAGAAGATCGACGACAAGCAGTGATCGATGCGGCCCGGCAGCGTGCTGCGCCGGGTCCGGCCGACCGCGGGCGATGGATGGTTCCGCGCGTCGGCGCGATCGTCGGAGGCCGGGCGCCACATCATGGCGGCGAACGGATTGCGTCGACGATCGATGACGATGCGGCTGCGTTGCCGCTGCGCATCCGGCGCGAATCGGTGTCGTGATTCGCACCGCACCGCGAATGCCGCCAATGCCGGCGATCAGATCGCCGGCATCTTCCCGTCCACCCACATCCCGTCGAAACCGAACGCGACCGGCCCGCTCAGGAATACGCTGCCGGTGCCGTCCCATTGAACGGTGACGTCGCCGCCGTCGCATGCCACCCGCACGGTAGCGTCGAGCAGCCCGCGCCGGATGCCGTTGACCACCGCGCCGCACGAACACGAGCCCGAGCCGAGCGGCACGCCGCCGCCGCGCTCCCAGATGCGAAGACGGATGTGCGTGCGACTGACGATCCGCACGAAATGCACGTTGGTTTTCAGCGGAAACAGCGGATGCGTTTCGATCGCCGGGCCGAGCGTTTCGATATCGATCGCATCGAGCTCGTCGACGAAGAACGTGCAGTGCGGATTGCCCATGTTGCACGCGGCCGGTGCGCCGGGCAGCGGAAGGGCGAGCGTGTCGACGGCTTCGGCGACGGGCACGTCCCGCCAGCCGACGCGCGGCGCGCCCATCTCGACCGTGATCAGCCCGTGCGCATCGTGCGAACAGAGCAGGCGCCCGCGGTTGGTGCGCAGCACGACCGACGCCGCGCCGGTTTCCCGCATCACCTTCCACGCGACGCCGCGCGTCGCGCTGCCGCAGGTATCGAGCATCGAGCCGTCGGGGTTCCAGAACGTGACGCGGGCGGCCGCGTCGTCGCAGTCACACATCACCGCGAGCTGGTTGAAGCCGATGCCGCGATGCCGGTCGCCCATGCGCCGGACGAGGTCGCGGTCGATCGCGTGCGCTTGATCCTGATCCTGACCGCGCAGGTCGACGATGACGAAGTCATCGCCATTCGCGTTCATCTTCTGAAATCGGATCGGCATGGCGGTTCCGGAATCGAGGCACGCGAACACTGTACGTGGCTTGCCGAGCGCGATCAATCGCGGCCGGTGCGTGCGCCTACGTAATTTTACGTAGCTCCGCATACGTAGTTATCCGCTTGTAAGCGGCCCCCGTCGCGCGGAATACTACGGCCCATCGCCGCGGCCTTTGCGAGACCGCGGCGCGACGCATCGACGTCACGCGTGTGCGGCCACTTCGCCGCATGCCATCAAAACCACATTGGAGACCAGGAGACGCCATGAATCGGGCTTCCAGTACCCTGCTCTGGATCGCGGTCGCGCTGCTCGGCGCGTTCTCGTTCGGAACGATCGCACTCGCGCACGGCGAGCGCGTCAGTGCCCTCTGGATCGTGATCGCCGCTGTCTGCGTGTATCTGATCGCGTATCGCTTCTACAGCCGTTTCATCGCCAGCAAGGTCATGCAGCTCGACGGGCTGCGAATGACGCCGGCGGTCAAGTACAACGACGGCCTCGACTACGTGCCGACCAACAAGTACGTGCTGTTCGGCCATCACTTCGCCGCGATCGCCGGCGCGGGGCCGCTCGTCGGGCCCGTGCTCGCCGCGCAGATGGGCTACACGCCCGGCATGCTGTGGATCCTGGCCGGCGTCGTGTTCGCCGGCGCGGTGCAGGACTTCATCGTGCTGTTCATCTCGACGCGCCGCGACGGCCGCTCGCTCGGCGATCTCGTCAAGATGGAGCTCGGCACGGTGCCCGGCGTGATCGCGCTGTTCGGCGCGTTCCTGATCATGGTGATCATCCTCGCGGTGCTCGCGCTGATCGTCGTGAAGGCGCTGACCAATTCGCCGTGGGGCACGTTCACCGTCGCCGCGACGATTCCGATCGCGCTGTTCATGGGCGTCTATACGCGCTACATCCGTCCGGGCCGCATCGGCGAAGTGTCGATCATCGGCTTCATCGGGCTGATGGCGGCGATCTCGTTCGGCCAGAACGTCAGCGCGTCGCCGGCGCTCGCCGCATGGTTCACGTTCAACGGCACGCAGCTCACGTGGATCCTGATCGGCTATGGCTTCGTCGCCTCGGTGCTGCCGGTGTGGCTGCTGCTCGCGCCGCGCGACTACCTGTCGACGTTCCTGAAGATCGGCACGATCCTCGGTCTCGCGATCGGCATCCTGGTCGTCGCGCCGGAACTGAAGATGCCCGCGCTGACGAAGTTCGTCGACGGCACGGGCCCGGTATGGTCGGGCAACCTGTTCCCGTTCCTGTTCATCACGATCGCATGCGGCGCGGTGTCGGGCTTCCACGCGCTGATCTCGTCGGGCACGACGCCGAAGCTGATCGACAACGAAACCAACGCGCGTTTCATCGGTTACGGCGCGATGCTGATGGAATCGTTCGTCGCGATCATGGCGCTGGTCGCCGCGTGCGTGATCGAGCCGGGCATCTACTTCGCGATGAACGCGCCGGCCGCCGTGCTCGGCTCGACGCCGGAAGCCGTTGCGAACACCGTCACGCAGTGGGGCTTCGTGCTGACGCCCGACATGCTGACGCAGACCGCGAAGGCCGTCGGCGAAACGACGATCATCGCGCGCGCGGGCGGCGCGCCGACGCTGGCCGTCGGCATGGCGCACATCCTGCACCAGGTGATCGGCGGCGAAGCGATGATGGCGTTCTGGTATCACTTCGCGATCCTGTTCGAGGCGCTGTTCATCCTGACCGCCGTCGATGCGGGCACGCGCGCGGGCCGCTTCATGCTGCAGGATCTGCTCGGCACGTTCCACCCGGCGCTCAAGCGCACCGAGTCGCTGCCCGCGAATCTGGTCGCCACCGGGCTGTGCGTGGCCGCGTGGGGCTACTTCCTGTACCAGGGCGTGGTCGATCCGCTCGGCGGCATCAACACGCTGTGGCCGCTGTTCGGCATCTCGAACCAGATGCTCGCCGCGATCGCGCTGGTGCTCGGCACCGTCGTGCTGTTCAAGATGAAGCGCGAGCGTTATGCATGGGTGACGATCGTGCCGACCGCATGGCTGCTGATCTGCACGCTGACGGCCGGCTGGCAGAAGATTTTCGATGCGAACCCGAAGGTCAGCTTCCTCGCGCACGCCGCGAAGCTGCAGGCCGCGGTGGACGAAGGCAAGGTGCTCGCGCCGGCCAAGTCGATCGCGCAGATGAAGCGGATCATCTTCAACGACTATATCGATGCGGCGCTGGCCGGGCTGTTCATCTTCGTCGTCATCAGCATCGCGGTGTACGGCGTGATCGCCGTGCTGCGCGCGCGCCGCGAGTCGAAGCCGACCGTGCGCGAGACGCCGTACGAAGCGATGCCGGCCGCGCAGGCGCTCGGCAGCGGACGTTAAGGGGAGGCCGCGATGTTCAGCGATCTTGGCAGCGACCTGCGCAGCGCGGGGCGTTACCTCGGGCAGGCGTTGCGGCTGATGGTCGGCCTGCCCGACTACGACACCTACGTCGCGCACATGCGCGAAACCCATCCGGACCGCGAGCCGATGACGTACGAGGAGTTTTTCCGCGAGCGCCAGAATGCGCGGTACGGGTCGGGAGCAGGGAAGTGTTGCTGAACCGGGCCGGTGAAACGGTTCGGTGATCGACCAGGAAGCGCCGCGAAGGAATTCGCGGCGCTTTTTCTTTGTGGGGCGGGCGGCGCGCATTGCGCGGCCGTCGTGCCGCCGTTTGCCGGCGCGCAGCACGGCAAGTTGCGGCCGCCGGTATCATAGGGTTCATTTTTCCGGATGGACCCGCAGGAGAACACGTCGTGCATGTCGGTGAGCGTTTCAACAGCATTTCCCATCTCGTCGGCGCGGTGCTATCGGTGGCCGGCCTCGTGGCGCTCGTGACGATGGGCGCGCTCGAAGGCGACCCGTACAAGGTGGTGAGCTTCAGCGTGTACGGCGCGATGCTGATCCTGCTCTACGCGATTTCGACGCTGTACCACAGCGTGCGCAACCCACGCCTGAAAGCTATCCTGCAGAAGTGCGACCATTCGGCGATCTACCTGCTGATCGCCGGCAGCTACACGCCGTTCACGCTGGTCACGTTGCGCGGCCCGTGGGGCTGGTCGCTGTTCGGCGTGAGCTGGGGGCTCGCCGTGCTGGGCATCGTGCAGGAACTGACGCTCGGGCGGCGCACGCGCTTGCTGTCGATGATCCTGTACGTGCTGATGGGCTGGCTGGCGCTCGTCGCGGTGCGTCCGCTGATCCATGCGCTGCCGCCGGTGGGTACTGCGTGGCTCGTGGCCGGCGGCGTGATCTACAGTGCGGGGATCTATTTCTTCATCAACGACGAGCGTATTCGCCACGGGCATGGCATCTGGCATCTGTTCGTGCTGGCCGGCAGCCTGTGCCAGTTCGTCAGTGTCGCGATGTATGTCGCGTGAGTGGAATGCCGCGGTGAGCCGGTGACGACGCGCCAAGGGCGCGTCCGCCGGGAAATGCGCTATCGGCGCGCGGCGGCCTGCATGGGCGCGGCCCGCTCGCCGGCGGCCGGCGCCGCGCGCGCCGCGACCCACCACACCGCCGCGGCGAGTACCGACAATCCGGTCGCCATGCCCAGCGCCACCCGCATCGCTACCGCAAACGGCTGCAGCGTCGCGAGGCACGCACCGAAGATCGCCACGCCGAGCGCCGACCCGCTCTGCCGCGCCGCGTTCAGCGCGGCCGCCGCGACGCCGGACCGGCGCCGTTCGACCGTCCCCAGCGCCGGCGACGTCGCGGCCGGCGAGATGAATCCCGACGCGAAGCCGATCGCGAGCAGCGGCGCGACGGCGAGCCACGCGGGCGTCGTCGCGCTCATGGCCGTCATGCCGAGTGCACCGGCCGCATAGAGCCCGAACGCCGCGCACATCGTGCCGCGCGCGCCGAAGCGCGCCACCAGCCGTCCCGAACCCAGCCCGCCGAGCGCGACCATCGCGGTCGTCGGCAGGAACGCAAGCCCCGTGTCGAGCGGGCTTGCGCCGCGAACCTGCCGGTAGAACAGGCTGAGCACGAACAGCAAGCCGTAGAACACGAACGCCGACGCCATCGACACGAACGTCGATCCCGCGAACAGCCGGTTGCGGAAGAACGCGAGCGGCAGCATCGGCTCGCGGCGTCGCGCTTCGATCGCGATGAACATGATCCATGCGACGACGCTCGTCACCGCGCCGCCGACGATCGGCGCCGAGCGCCAGCCGAGCGACGGGCCTTCGATCAGCGCACCGATCAGCGCCGCGATCGCGACGATGGCCGTCGCCTGGCCGCCCCAGTCGAAATGCCGCGATGCGTCGACGGCGGCGCGCACGACCGTGCGGCCGAGCCAGATGCCGGCGAGCCCGAGCGGCAGGTTCACGAAGAAGATGCTGCGCCACCCGAACAGATCGATCAGCAGGCCGCCGATCAGCGGACCCGACGCCATCGCGATGCCGCCGCAACCCATCCACACGCTGATCGCCGACGCGCGTGCGGCCGGTTCGGGGAACGCGCGGTTGATCAGCGCGAGCGAGCAGGGCACCAGCAGCGCGCTGCCGACGCCTTGCAGCGCGCGGGCGATGGCGAGCGCCGGGAGGTTCGGCGCGACGCCGCACAGTGCCGATGCGATGACGAATACGGCCAGCCCGGCGAGATAGACGGTGCGGTCGCCGAGCCGGTCGCCGAGCGTGCCGCCCGTCATCAGCAGGCTCGCGAACGCGAGCGTGTAAGCGTTCACGATCCACTGCAAGCCGGCCACCCGGCTGCCGAACGTGTGCGCGATGTCGGTGAGCGCGACGTTGACGATGGACGCGTCGAGCAGCACGAGCGTGTAGCTCACGCAGGTTGCGGCGAGCACGCGGCGGGCCGCGGCGCGATTCGGCGCGGCGGCCGTCATGCGCGGTCGGGCGCCGGCGCGGCGGCCTGCAGCGCGAGAAAGCCGACCCATCCCCAGTACACGCGATGCTGAACGATCAACCCGTCACGGAGATCCATCACCTCGACGAGATCGACCTGGTCGCCTTCCGGCGTTTCGCGCGGATATTCCCACGTGAGCTGGCGGCCGTTCGAGAAGAACAGCCCGGTTCGGTACCAGCGTCCAAGCTGGTTGCCCGGATTGCGCAGGCCGGCCGCGAAGAATTCGCCGATCGCGGCCTTGCCGTGCAGCACGCCGGAGCCGTGGTCGGGCAGCGTGACGACGATCAGCGGCGTTTCGAGCACCGCGTCGTCCGCGTACAGCGACATCAGCGCATCGAGGTCGCGTGCGACGACGGCGGCGTGCCAGCTTTCATGGATGCGCCGGGCATCGGCGTCGGCGTGTGTCATGGCGGGTTCTCGTAAGTGTCGATAACGGAACCCACTGTATGGGCGCGACGCCGCGCGACGTTTCACGTCGGCCCGAAACGTGGATGCAGCCTTGGCCGAAGGCTGTCCGGCGCCGGCCGTTAGCCCGCCAGCGCGTCGAGATTCAGCACATACGACTTCCCGATCCACACCGCGCAATCGCGATGGTCGCGCAGGTCGTCGCCGGTATTCGGGTGCAGGAAGATATCGAGCGCGCCGTGGTTCAGCACGAGCCACGGCACGATGTCGTCGAACCGCGCGGCGTCGAATGCGATCTGGTACGACCATGCCGGATGCGGGCCGACGAGGCGTTCGTGGAAGCGGCCGAGTTCGATGACCGCGCCGAACCGTTCGTCGACGACCTGGCGAAACGCCCAGGCCGCGTCGCGGCTGGCCGCATCGAAATAGACGTGCGCGTGCCAACTGTCGATGGCGGTGGTGTCGAGGGCAGCCATGGAAGGACTCGATAAAAAAGGGGAATGCATGAAGCGTCGTGCGAAACGGCCGATGCGTGATTATCGCGCGTCCTTGCCGTGTGCGTCGTGTCGCGATCCGGCATTCCGAAGCGGATGATTTGTCCTGTATCAGAAGAACCGTTTGATCCGATGAAACCGGGCTCGAGGTATCCGCACGCGCGATATCACGCCGGAAGCCTTGTCGGCACCTGCGCCAACCGATGCCGCACCGGCAACACGTCATTTCGGAAATTGAAAAAGCGGTGCGCGCGCGGCTTCGGATCACCCGCAAAAATGCGATCAGGTAATTGAATGAAATAAAGAAATTCCATTTCGGCGGGATTCGCGAATGACGCCGATCGCACGCCGAATGCGAAGCCGAAAATATCAATTGCGAAATCGGCTATTCAAGCGGCATGCAGCGCGACATACGATGGTTTCAACGCATCGACGATCGCGATCGATGCGGGGACAACCATCTGGAGGCCACTATGCGATCCCTCGTTCCCGTTGCTGTTCTCTCCTGCGCACTCGTTGCGCTGCCCGCCGTCAGCTTTGCGCAGTCGGCCGGTTTCGACTGGTCGCCGAATGCCGCGCGGCTGAGCTGGTCGGCGGCGCGCGCCGAAACCGACGCGCAACTGATGCAGATGACGCGTGCCGGCTATCGCGCGACGACGGCCGGCAACCAGAACTATCCGCTCGCGATGCAGCGTGCGCTCGAACGTGTCCGCAATCCGGTGCCCGACCGTTCGCGCGAGGAGAAGGCCGCGATGGAGGCGCGCGCGGCCCGCGACGCGCAAGCGGGCCATCCGGTCCAGGCGTTCTTCGTGAAGACCGCGTACTACCTGAAGGGCGAGAACACGTTCTGATGCAGGAGACGAGCATGGCTTGCCCGATCCGATTCGCCGGCGTCGTGCGCGCGTCGGCGCCGCGCCGGCTGCCGGATGGGCGCGATGGGCACGGCGCGTGGCGCCGTGCGAAGCACCACTGCAATACGGGTCGCGGCACGGTCGCGTGCCACATCGCGTGGCCGGATTTCGCGGCGAGCGATGCTGCCGCCAGCGAGCGCGAATCATGAAGGCCACCCGGAAGCATCGTCGCCACGTGCCGCTGACCCGCGAGTGGCTGCTGCCGCTGCCGCCCGCGCATACGCGCGACATCTCGCTGAAATGCCACATGGCGCTCGTCGCGCTGCGCGGCGAGCACGGCAACGAGGCGCTGCTGATGCGGTTGCGCACGAGCGTCTATCTGGTGTTCCTGGCGCTCGACGATGCGGTGTGCCCCGAGGCAGACATCGACCTGTGCGTCGACGCGGAGCGCGCGCTCGATGCGGGCGTGGCGCGCGCGGCGCAAAGCGGTGCATGGGCGCTGCGCGGCGACGAGTGCGCGGTGCTCGAGCGCGTGCTCGCGGCGCACGACACCTGCGTCGCGACGCTCACGCGGCACCGGCTCGCCGAGCTGTGGCGTCACGTCTGCGTGTTCGCGTCGAGCGGGCAGCCGGCGCTCGTGGCGAGCGCGGCGGAGAAGATGCGCCTGCACGCGGCCGAATCGCTGGCCGCGTAGCGCCGCTACCGGTTTCGCAGGGAGGATGGCGGAGACAGGGCCGGCCGCACCGGCGCGGCCGATGCAATCGTGCGACGTCGGCGATTGCGCGGCTGCCGCGGCAACGTCGTGCGGGCACAAGCCAGCGGCCCAAAACAAAAGCGCCACGGAGCGAACTCCGTGGCGCTTCATTCATGCTGTGCCTGCGCGCGGAGGCTAGGCCCCCGCGTGGCGAAACGCGCTTAAGCCGCCGTTGCCGGCTTCGCCGGCTTCTGCAGCTTGCCCTTGCCGGCGCGCTGGATTTCCTCGAGCTTGATCTCGACGTGGCGCGAGAACACGTACTCGGCCGGACGCTGCTTCGCGATCGAGATGTCCGGTGCGAACGGGCCGTCGGTCTTGATGCCCTTCGTGCTCACGCGCAGCGCCTTCAGCGGGTGCGCGATCGTGTCCATCACGGCGGTGGCCTCGAAGCCGCAGTGGACCATGCAGTCCGCGCACTTCTCGTAGTTGCCGACGCCGTAGTTGTCCCACTCGGTCGTTTCCATCAGTTCCTTGAAGGTCTTCACGTAACCTTCGCCGACCAGGTAGCACGGCTTCTGCCAGCCGAACACCGTACGCGCCGGGTTGCCCCACGGCGTGCACTTGTACGTCTGGTTGCCGGCCAGGAAGTCGAGGAACAGCGACGACTGGCTGAACGACCAGCGCTTGCCGCCTTCGCCGCGCTTCAGGATTTCGCGGAACAGGTTCTTCGTCTTGTCGCGGTTCAGGAAGTGCTGCTGATCCGGCGCGCGCTCGTACGCGTAGCCCGGCGACACCGTGATGCCGTCGACGCCGATCGGCCCCAGCGTGTCGAAGAACTTCGCCACGCGCTCGGGCACCGCATCGTTGAACAGCGTGCAGTTGATGTTCACGCGGAAGCCGCGGCGCTTCGCTTCCTTGATCGCCGCGACGGCCTTGTCGTACACGCCTTCCTGCGACACCGAGTGATCGTGCGCCTGCTGGTCGCCGTCGAGGTGGACCGACCAGACGAAATACGGGCTCGGCTCGTAGTCGTCCATCTTCTTTTCCATCAGCAGCGCGTTCGTGCACAGGTACACGAATTTCTTGCGCTTCATGATGCCCTTGACGATTTCCGGCATCTCCTTGTGGAGCAGCGGTTCGCCGCCGGCGATCGACACGACGGGCGCGCCGCACTCGTCGACGGCCTGCAGGCATTCCTCGACGGACAGGCGCTGGTTCAGGATCGGATCCGGATAATCGATCTTGCCGCAGCCGTTGCACGCGAGGTTGCAGCGGAACAGCGGCTCGAGCATCAGCGCGAGCGGATAGCGTTTGTTGCCGGACAGGTGCTGGCGCACGATGTACGCGCCGACACGGACTTGCTGGAGCAGCGGAATAGACAAGGGATGTCCTCCTTAAACTTCGCGGGCGACAGCTTGCGTGAGCTTCGCCGGCAGCTTGAATTCGACTTTTTCCTCACGGCCCGCCATCGTCGCGACATCGACGGGCCCCAGCGCGCGCAGCGCGCCGATTACATCCTCGACCATCTCTTCGGGCGCCGACGCACCGGCGGTCAGGCCGACCGTCTGCACACCCGTGAACCATTCGGCTTTCACTTCCGAGCCGTCGGCGACGAGATAGCTCGGCACACCGCTTTCGGTGCCGATCTCGCGCAGGCGGTTCGAGTTCGAGCTGTTCGTCGCGCCGACGACGAGCAGCACGTCAACCTGTTCGCTCAGCTCGCGCACGGCGGCCTGGCGATTCTGCGTGGCGTAGCAGATGTCGCGCGTGTCCGGGCCGACGAGGTCGGTGAACCGGCGCTGCAGCGCTTCGATGATGCCGCGCGTGTCGTCGACCGACAGCGTCGTCTGCGTGATGTACGCGACCGGCGTATCGACGGGCAGCGTCAGCGTAGCGACTTCGGCTTCGCTCTGCACGAGGATCACCTCGGCCGGGATCTGGCCGATCGTACCCTCGACTTCCGGGTGGCCCGCGTGGCCGATCAGGATCAGCCGGCGGCCCGCCGCGACATACTGGCGGCCCTGCACATGCACCTTCGTGACCAGCGGGCAGGTCGCGTCGAGCACGTCGAGCCCGCGCGTTTCCGCGTCGCGCTCGACCGTCTGGGCGACACCGTGCGCGCTGAAGATCGCGACAGCGCCGTGCGGCACCTCGTCGAGTTCCTCAACGAATCGTGCCCCTTTATTTCGCAGATTTTCGACGACATGCCGGTTATGAACGATCTCATGACGCACATAGACCGGCGCGCCGTGCTGTTGCAGCGCGCGATCGACGATCTCGATCGCACGGACAACCCCCGCACAAAAGCCGCGGGGCTGGGCAAGGATGACTCGCATAAGTGAGCGAACTCCGACGACAGACACCGGGGTTCGAGGAGCTGGCACTGCTCGCTCGCCCCGGCTTGATGTTATGAAGGCAGG
The DNA here is from genome assembly GCA_023529015.1 of Papaver nudicaule. Classification (NCBI taxonomy): domain Eukaryota; kingdom Viridiplantae; phylum Streptophyta; class Magnoliopsida; order Ranunculales; family Papaveraceae; genus Papaver; species Papaver nudicaule. The sequence goes on from JAJJMA010064941.1 coordinate 14,191, forward strand.
AACGAACCGGCCAGGCCAGGCCCCGGAACCCCGAATTAATCGCGCATTTTAACTCTATCGGGCCGTCCGTGCTCTGGTGCCGTATCGGCCCTGTTGCAATTGCGGGAGAGCCGCGTCGGCGCTGGCGCGCGCGGAACCCAGTAAACTACGCGGTTTCGCGGGCGGCCGCTCCGGCTGCCCGGCGTCGCGCTCATTTCAAGGCCATTCGATGACCGTCGATTCTTACGCGTATTGCCCGGCCGCCCGTGCGGTTTCGGGCGTTTTGATCCTGACCCCTATTGAGCATGCCGGCGTTCGGCAGGAGGCGCGCCGATGATGCTGGCGATCGCTTTCCTGGTGTCCGGCCTGTCGCTCGTGATCTGGATCGTGCTGCTCGTCGCGCGCGGCGGCTTCTGGCGGGCGGTGCCCGCGCGGCCGCTGCCGGCCGAGGCGCGCGGCGCGGCGGCCGGGGCCGGGTGGCCGGCCGTCGTCGCGGTCGTGCCGGCGCGCAACGAGGCCGACGTGATCGCCCGCGCGGCGACTTCGCTGCTCGAGCAGGATTACCCGGGCGATTTTCATCTGATCATTGTCGACGACCACAGCGACGACGGCACCGCCGACGCGGCCCGCGCGGCGGCGCTCGCGATCAACCGCGCCGACCGGCTGACGGTGCTGGCCGCGAAGCCGCTGCCGGCCGGCTGGTCGGGCAAGGTGTGGGCGCAGTCGCAGGGGATCGCCGCGGTGCAGACGCTCGGCCTGCCGGCCGACTACCTGCTGCTGACGGATGCCGACATCGGCCATCCGCCCGACGCCGTCGCGCAGCTCGTCACGCGCGCGCAGGCCGAGCACCGCGATCTCGTGTCGCTGATGGTGCGGCTGCGCTGCGATTCGTTCTGGGAGAAGGCGCTGATCCCGGCGTTCGTGTTCTTCTTCGCGAAGCTCTACCCGTTCTCGTGGATCAACAACCCGCGCAACCGGACGGCCGGCGCCGCGGGCGGCTGCATGCTCGTGAAGCGCACGGCGCTCGAGGAAGCGGGCGGCATCGAGTCGATCCGCGGCGCGCTGATCGACGACTGCAGCCTCGCCGCGCAGATCAAGCATCGCGGCAGCGGCCGCCATCCGATCCGCCTCGACCTGGCCGACCGCAGCGTGTCGCTGCGCCCGTACGACAGCTGGCGCGACATCTGGAACATGATCGCGCGCACCGCGTTCACGCAGCTGCACTATTCGCCGCTGCTGCTGGCCGGCACGCTGCTCGGGATGGCGATCATCTACCTCGTGCCGCCCGTCGCGGCGCTCGCGTACGGCGCGCGCGCGTGGCCGGCGTGGCTCGCGTGGGCGTCGATGTGCGCCGCGTATGCGCCGATGCTGCGCTACTACCGGCGTTCGCCGCTGTGGGCGCCCGCGCTGCCGCTCGTCGCGCTGTTCTATGTGGGTGCGACGTTCGCGTCCGCGTGGCGCTACTGGCGCGGCAAGGGCGGCCAGTGGAAGGCGCGCGTGCAGGCGCCGGTGGATCGCTGAACGTTTCGCGCGCCGTCGGCGCACGTCCCGGGAAGCGGCCTTTCCGGCAGCCGGAAAACAAACAGCCCGATCGGAAGCCGGTCGGGCTGTTTCGTTTTCGGCCAACGGCGGACCGATGCGTCCGCGCTTACCGCTGCGTCAGCATCATGTACATCTGGACCACGACGTCCGGCGAGAACGTGAACGGCACCCAGCCGTAGCCGGTGTGGCGGGCGACCAGCAGGCGGTCGCCATTCGACTGCTTCTGCACGGCCATCATCGGGTTCTTCGTCGTCACGAAACGCCAGCCGGCCGGGATGCCGGGCGGCGGCTCCGGCTGCATCGACGCGCGCGCATGCGCGAGTTCCTCGATCAACTGACCCAGTTGCTCCGGATGCAGCGTGATCGATTCACCGTTGACGGTCAGCGTGAGTTCGTTCTGCGTCGGACGCGACACGTGCAGCGTCGATTTGTCGGCCGGGTTGGCGGCGACTTCGGTTTCGGTCGCGGCTTCGGCCTGCGCCGTCGCGACGATCGCGGTTCCGGTGTCGGCCGCCGCATCGGCTGCATCGGCCGCAGCCGGCGCGGCTGCGTTCACAGCCGGTTCCGCCGCCGGCATGCCCGCCGGTGCCGGTTCGACGACTTCGGCGGCAACGGCCGTGGCGGTCACTGCGTTCGTCGCGGCTTCCTTGACGACGGCCTCGACCAGCGCTTCGGCGTCGGCGATGGCCTTCGCGTGGTGCTGCGCGGCGGCTTCGGCCTGCGCGATCGCTTCGGTATGGCGCTGCGTGACGGCTTTGGCCTGTGCGGTGGCATCGGCGTGGCGTTGCGCGGCGGCTTCGGCCTGCGCGATCGCCGCGGCGTGGCGCTGCGTGACGGCTTCGGCCTCGGCGGTCGCGTCGGCATGACGCTGCGCGGCGGCCTGCGTTTCGGCGATCGCTTCCGTGTGACGCTGCGCGAGCGCTTCGGCCTCGGCGATCGCGGCCGTATGACGCTGCGTGGCCGCGTCGGCTGCGGTGGTCGCTTCCGCGTGACGCTTCGCTGCTGCCTCGGCTTCGGCGGTCGCGGTCGCATGGCGCTGCGCGGCCGCATCGGCTTCGGTCGCGGCGGCGTAATGGCGTTGCGCGGCGGCCTCCGCTTCGGCGATCGCCGCGGCGTGACGCTGCGATGCGGCTTCGGCATCCGCGTGACGTTGCGCGAGCGCTTCGGTCAGTGCGGTGGCTTCCGCGTGGCGCTGCACGGCGGCTTCGGCTTGCGCGGCGGCATCCGTATGACGGTGGGCGGCGGCTTCGGCGCTGGCGGTCGCGTCGGCGTGGCGCTGCTGCGCGGCTTCGGCCTCGGCGGCTGCCGCCGTGTGGCGCTGCGCGGCGGCCTGCGCTGCGGTTTCCGCGTCGGCGTGACGTTGCGCCGCGGCCTGCGCTTCCGCTGCGGCGGCGCGCGCGAAGGCTTCCGCGCTGCGGGCCGCCTGCTGCGCGGCGTGGTGATCGTGGAGGAGCTGATCGACGCCCGTGTTGAGCGAATCGATCTGATCGTTCAGGTTCATGCGTGTCTTCTCTGCGTAAGACCCGCGATTTTACCCGCTGCGCAGGGGCTGGTCCGCGCGCGACGTGTAACAAAGTGCGCAAAGCGGCGCGACGCGCGCCGCTTTGTGTTACTTCAGGTACCCCGCCGAGCCGAACCAGTCGAGCGCATCGCGCAGCCCTTCGCGGTACGGGCGGGCGCGGTAGCCGAGCTCGCGCTCGGCCTTCGCGGACGTGAAATACATCTTGTTCTTCGACATCCGCAGCCCGTCCACGGTGACGAACGGCTCCTTCTTCGTGAACTTCGCGACCGCTTCGGCACCGACCGCGAGCGGGTACAGCGGCCAGCGCGGCAGCGCGATCGTCGGCGCCTTGCGGCCCGTCATCTGCGCGATGTCGGCGAGCATCTGCTGCAGCGGCAGGTTCTCGCCGCCGAGGATGTAGCGTTCGCCGATCCGGCCGCGCTCGAGCGCGAGGAAGTGGCCGTGCGCGACGTCGTCGACGTGCACGAGGTTCAGCCCCGTGTCGACGAATGCGGGAATCTTGCCGAGCGCGGCTTCGACGATGATGCGGCCGGTCGGCGTCGGCTTCACGTCGCGCGGGCCGATCGGCGTCGACGGGTTGACGATCACGGCCGGCAGCCCTTCGTCGGCGATCATCCGCTCGACCGCGCGTTCCGCGAGCACCTTGCTGCGCTTGTAGACGCCGATCGCCTGCTCGGGCGTGAGCGGCCGGTTTTCGTCGGACGGGTCGCCCGCGCTCGTGACCTTCAGCGTCGCGACGCTGCTCGTGTAGACGATCCGCTCGACGCCTTCGGCGCGTGCCGCGCGCATCGTCGCGACCGCGCCTTCGAGGTTCGCGCGCTCGATCTCGTCGGGATCGGGCGCCCACAGCCGGTAGTCGGCCGCCACGTGCAGCAGGTAGCGCACGCCGCGCAGCGCGGCGCGCATCGACGCCTCGTCGCGCATGTCGCCGGTGACGATCTCGGCGTCGAGATCCGCGACGTTCGTGCGCGGGCTGGTCGGGCGCACGAGCACGCGCACCGCAAAGCCTTTCTGCTGTGCGATGCGCGCGACGGCCGAGCCGACGAAACCGGACGCGCCGGTGACGAGAACGAGATCGCGGGAGGTATCAGTCATGCGTTTCCTTCGGGGCCGCGCGCGAGCGGCGCGGCGGTTGAGCATCGGCGAGATTGTACGTGGTCGGCGCGCGCGGCGACGCAACGCCGGCGCGCCCGGCGGGCCGTGCTGCCGCGGCGGCGCGCGGCCTGCCCGCCCGGCGCGTGTGCGAAGCGGCCGACGCGACTACAATGCCGGGCTTGAATGCAACGGGAGGGCGACGCGATGAGCCGCAATGAACTGGACGAACGGATCGAGACCTACCACGTGCGGGTGCGCGGCGTCGTGCAGGGCGTCGGTTTCCGTCATGCGACGGTGCGCGAAGCGCATGCGCTGAAGCTGCGCGGCTGGGTCGCGAATCTCGAGGACGGCAGCGTCGAGGCGATGATCCAGGGCCCCGGCGCGCAGATCGACCGGATGCTCGCGTGGCTGCGTCACGGGCCGCCGGCCGCGCACGTGACCGAGGTGACGTTCGAGGAACGTCGGACCGAAAGGCGCTTCGAGCGTTTCCAGCAGCAGTAACAGGCGCACGACAACGATGACGGGGTATCCGGAAGCCGGGCGCGGGCTCATGCTGTCGGTGCTGGCATCGACGCTGTTCGCGCTGATGTCGGCTTACGCGAAACTGCTCGCGCCGCTCACGGGGCTCGACATCTTCGCGTGGCGCGTATTGTGGACCGCGCCGGGCGCGCTCGCGCTGATCGCGCTGCGCGGCCGCTGGCCCGCGCTCGTCGAGCTCGCGCGGCGCAGCGTGCGCGACTGGCGTTTGCTGATCGCGCTGCCCGTGAGCGCGGCGCTGCTCGGCGTGCAGTTGTGGCTGTTCCTGTGGGCGCCGCTGCACGGCCGCATGCTCGAGGTGTCGCTCGGCTATTTCCTGCTGCCGCTGACGATGGTGCTCGTCGGCCGCTTCTACTATCACGAACGCCTCGACCCGCTGCAGTGGGCGGCGGTCGCATGCGCCGCGCTCGGCGTCGCGCACGAAGTGTGGGCGACGCGCGCGTTCGCGTGGCCGACGCTCGTCGTCGCGCTCGGTTATCCGCCGTATTTCGTGCTGCGCCGGCGGATCAACGCCGATTCGCTGGCCGCGTTCGCGGTCGAGATCGCGCTGCTGTGCCCGATCGCGTTCGCGATGGTCGCGACGAGCGCGACGCGCGTCGCGAGCCATCCGGTGCTGTGGGCCGTGCTGCTGCCGGGGCTCGGCGTACTCAGCACGCTCGCGCTCGCGAGCTACCTGAAGGCGAGCCGGATGCTGCCGATGGCGCTGTTCGGGATTCTCGGCTACGTCGAGCCCGTGCTGCTCGTCGCGGTATCGCTGCTGCTGCTCGGCGAAACGCTGAGCGTTGCGAAGCTCGCGACCTACGGGCCGATCTGGGCCGCCGTCGCGCTGACCGCGTGGCACAGCGCCATGCTGATGCGGCGATTGCCCGCACGCGGATAAACGTCGATCTCGATCGTGGTGCGGCCGCATGGAACGTGCCGCGCATCGCCCATCGCTCGACGATCGAACAGCGGTCGAACAGCGGTCGAACGCAGCGATGCTGACCGCTAACTGGCGTCGCGCTGACGTGAATCTGGCGACCTTGCCTGCTTCATGTCGCCGGCCTCGCCGTTGTAATCGAACAGAAGATTCGGTTGCACTTTGTTACTTAGGGTCTCCCCCGATCGGCCATTAGACTGGCCTGACCGACTTCCCTTCGTATGCAGCTTTCCAATGAACGGTCATCTCCGCGCCTGGCCGGCCGGGTTGGCGCGATGCGAGCATACGCGTATCGCCGCTGATCGCGCTCGCCTTCTCCTTTCCGATCCTTTCCCCGGCGCGTGTCGCGCCGCCGTTGCGCAGGTGCGCTCATGTCGTTGAGCATGCCGCCTTCCGCCACGGTTCAGCCGTCGCGCAGCGGCCGCCTGATCGAAGTCGACTTCTTCCGCGGGCTCGTGCTGTTGATGATCGTCGTCGATCACATCGGCGCGAGCGTGCTGTCGCGCGTGACGCTGCATGCGTTCGCGCTGTGCGACGCGGCCGAAGTGTTCGTCTTCCTCGGCGGCTTCGCGACCGCGAGCGCGTACGGCGCGATCGCCGAACGGCACGGCGCGCGTGCCGCGCAGCGCCGGTTCGTGCGCCGCGCGATGCAGATCTACCGCGCATTTCTCGCGACGTCGACGCTGATGCTCGTCGTGTCGGCCGTGCTCGACCACTACGGGATCGATGCGCCGAACCTCGCGCTCGACGACGTCAGCGTGATGCTCGCGTCGCCGCTCACGGGCTTCGCCGAATTGCTGACGTTCCAGCGCCAGCCGTATCTCGCGTCGGTGCTGCCGATGTACGTGCTGTTCGCACTCGCGTCGCCGGTGCTCGTGCCGTTCGCGCGCCGCCATCCGTGGCTGCTGGCCGCGTTCAGCGCTGCGTCGTGGCTGGCGGCGGGCTGGCTCGGCCCCGAGCTGCTGGACACCGACGGCTTCCGCTGGAGCTTCAACCCGTTCGCATGGCAACTGATGTTCGTCGCCGGCGTGCTGGCGCGCTGCCAGCCGTTCTACCGAAGCGTCGCGCTCGGGCGGTGGGGCGCCGCGGCGACCGGCGTCGCGTGCGCGGTCGTGCTCGGCTGTGCGAGCTACAAGCTGTTCTCGGGGCTGCCGCTGCCCGAAGGCGTGCTCAAGCGCGATCTCGCGCTGCCGCGCGTCGTGAGCTTCGCGGCGATCGCGTGGCTGATGGCCGATTGCGTGCGCTACGGCTGGATCGCGCGGATCGCGCAGGCCGTGCGCCCCGTCGTCGCCGTCGGCCAGCGCGGGCTGATCTGCTTCGTCGCGGGGGCGGCGATCTCGCTCGTGATCGATTCGCTGCTGCACCCGGTCGCGCACAGCGCCGATCTGCGGCAGGTCGGTGTGGGCCTCGTGGCCGACGCATGTGCGCTCGGGCTGATGATGGCCGTGGCCGGTTCGGGAACGTGGATCGCGCGGTGGCGCAGTGCGGCCGCGTGAGCGGCGCGGGGGGGCGGCACGTCGTGCGGCACGCAACGTGCCGCGCGGCGTCAGTGAGGTGAGCCGATACGGGAGCGGGGAGCGGCGGTTGCTGCGTCGGATTCGGCGTCGTCGCGTTCGTCCGCAGCCGGGTCGTCGCGTTCCGCGAGTACCGCGTCGGCTTCGGCTGCGGCCCGGGCGGCGCGTATCGCGGTGCAGCGCTGAGCGTGCCGGATGTCCGACAGTATCCTCAGAATCCGCGTGGTCTTGCTTTTCATCGTATTCCCCTGCCTGTCGCGCGTGTCGGTTGAAGCGCTTCTTGCAACCAGTGTAGGACGCGATCGCGCAACCGGCAGGGGAATGTGGCGTGCATGCCGCACGCCAAGGGATAGTACTTACTGGGCCGCGACGGCGGCCTGCGCCTGCAGCGCTTCTTCGCGGCGCTCTTCCGCGCAGCGCTGATGCTGGCGCGACAGGCGGTTCATCAGCGGCAGCAGCAGCAGCGCGAGCAGCATGCCGATCGCGGCGAGCCAGCCGAGCTTCTCGAACAGCGACAGGTAGAGCGGCAGCGATTCGGTGGCCGGCAGCTCGTGCGACGGCATCTGCGCGAAGTTCGCGACGACGCTGCCGAGATACTGCGACACGCCCGTCGCGACGAAATACGCACCCATCATGAAGCCGCTCATGCGCGCCGGCACGTAGCGGGCGATCATCGCGAGGCCGAGGCCGCTCACCAGCAGCTCGCCGAGCGAGTAGAGGCCGTAGCCCCACACCATGAACCACGACGACACGCGGCCGTCGACCGCGTAACGACCGCTGATCGTGAACACCAGGTAGCCCGCGGCGACCGCGCCGAAACCGAGCGCATACTTCGCGGCGACCGGCAGGTCACGGCCGCCCTTCGCGACCGCGTTGTAGACCCACACGAGCACCGGGCTCAGCAGCATGATCCAGATCGGGTTCAGCGCCTGGAACTGCGCGGCGCTCCACGTGAACAGCGTCGTGCCGAACAGGATGAAGCGCGGATCGACGTTGCGCAGCGCGAACAGCGTCAGCGACGTCGACATCTGCACGTAGAAGATGAAGAAGAGGATCACCTGGCCGATCAGCACGAGCGCCGCGATCAGGCCCGCGCGCTCCGAGCGCTCCGACTTCGCGATCATGTACGCGAAGATCGCGAGGATCGCGAACGCCGCCGCCCACACGCTGGCGACCGCGAGCTGCTTGTGCTGCAGCACGTACAGCGTGATCAGCGCGAGCGCGACGCCGCCCAGGGCGACCGCGCCGAGGCGCTTCCAGCGGATCGGTTCGTCGTCGGGCTGCGAGCCGACGTGCGCGAGCGTGCGATGCATCAGCATGAAGTTGAGGATCGCGAGCAGCATGCCGCCGCAGCAGACCGCGAACGCGGCGTGCCAGCCCCAGTGATCCTTGATCCACGGCGTCGCGAGCATCGACACCGTCGAGCCGATGTTGACCGCCATGTAGTAGATCGTGAACGCGCTGTCGATGCGCGCATCGTCGCCTTCATAGATGCGGCGCACGAGGTTCGCCGCGTTGGCCTTGAACAGGCCGTTGCCGACGACGATCACACCGAGCGACGCGTACATGTACGTGAGCTGGTCGTTCGGTACCGCGAGCATCAGGTAGCCGGTGCACAGCACGGCCGCGCCGATGATCATCGTGCGGCGGGCACCGAGCACCTTGTCGCCGATCCAGCCGCCGATCGACGGTGCCGCATAGACGAGCGCGGTGAACGCACCCCAGGTCAGGTTCGCATGGCTGTCGGTGAAACCGAGCCGGTCGACCATGAAGAGGACCAGGAGCGCGGCCATGCCGTAGTAGCCGAAGCGCTCCCACATTTCGATGAGGAAGACCGTCGTAAACGATCGGGTTTGTGAAACAGGTGGATGCATCATCAATCTCGTTTGAAACGGACGGCACGGATCACGCGTCGTCTTGGGGTCGAACTGGAGCCGATGCGCAATGGGCCGGGTAGGCTTTGCGCTGGCGATGGAACAGTCGGGCGGTTAGCCCGGGCCGGGGTCGGACTTCGCCTGATGAGGCGGGGAATGACCCCGACCGGCGCGCGAATGGTAACGTTCGCCGGTCCGGTGCGTCAGGTATGCGCCACTCAGGGTAACTCCCGATGCGGCAGCAGCTTTCAGGAACATTCGTCTCATCATCTATTTGTAAGCTTTCTTGCCGGCCCTCCGAAGATTCCCGGAGAGCCGCTTGCAGCTTGCCTGTGAAGCCGGCGAGTCTGGCAAGATAGCGCGTCGTTTCGCTCGCCTCGTGCCCCGTTTAGTGCACCGGGCTCAACACCGAAGACGTGCGCGAACCTGAAGACTAAGCTATATCGATCTAACTTAGTTATTTTCCATCAAACATTTTTTGACGATCACTTTTCGGCCTGCTATGGTTCCCCCCACTGAAAACTCGCGGTCCGCAGACGCTGCCGCCGTACTGGGCAGCAAGATTCGCGCGTTGCGCCAACGACTCAAGCGCACGCTCGACGACACCGCTACCGCCGCGGGGATTTCGAAGCCGTTTCTGTCTCAAGTCGAGCGCGGGCTCGCGTCGCCGTCGTTGACGTCGCTGGCCGGTATCGCGCACGCGCTCGGCGTGACGGTGCAGTACTTCGTGGATACGCCGAGCGAGGAACGCTCGGTCTGCCGAGGCGAGCAGTTGCGCTTCTTCGGGTTTGCCGATTCGGCGAACCTGTTCGCGAGGCTGACGAACGTATCCGAAGGGCGACAGCTCGAGGCGATCCTCGTGAGGTTGCCGCCGGGACAGAAGCGGTCCGAGGTGACGACACATGCGGGAGAGGAGTTCCTGTATGTGATTGAAGGGGAAGTGTCGCTGACGCTGGAAGGCAAGACGTTCGTCCTGCAGGCCGGCGACAGTTCGCACTATCAGTCGACGGTCCCGCACAGCTGGGTCAACACCGCGAAGATCGAGTCGGTGGTGGTCTGGGTCGGTACACCGAGGCTGTTCTAACGCACAGGTATTCCTTCGTTTCCAAGACGGGATGCCTGTCGAAAGAAACGTAAGGAATACTAAAATGCAATACGAGAATCACGGGCCTCCTCAATCGCTGCACCCGTCAGCGTCTCACGCGTAAGCCGCGGCATTCGCCGCGCGACGCCCACCGACCACACTTTCTCAAGACTGCCACGATGAAATCCTTGCATGCCATGTCGGCCGTGCTGGCCGCGCTCGCCCTGACGACGCCCGTCGCCCACGCCGTTACCGTTCCGTCGAACGTCGCGCTCGCTCCTCAACAGGACCTGACGCGACAGGTGCCCGCCGAGGTCGAGTCGCTCGACCCCGCGCACATCGAATCGTGGACCGGCAACACGATCGGCCTCGACCTGTTCGAAGGGCTCGCCCGCATCGATGCGGCCGGCCAGGTCGTGCCGGGCGTCGCGCTGTCGTGGGAACGCAAGACGCCGCAAACGTGGATCTTCAAGCTGCGCCGCGACGCGAAGTGGAGCAACGGCCAGCCGGTGACGGCCGCCGATTTCGTCTATGCGTGGCAGCGCCTCGTCGATCCGAAGACGGGCTCGAAATACACGATCCTCGTCGAGTTCGTGAAGAACTCGAAGGACATCATCGCGGGCAAGGCCGCGCCGTCGACGCTCGGCGTGCGCGCGATCGACCCGTACACGCTCGAGGTGACGACCGACGTGCCGGTCGCGTTCTTCCCGGAGCTGACCGCGATGGTGCCGCTCGCGCCGGTGAACAAGGACACGGTGACGAAGCTCGGCGACGCGTGGACGCGCCCGGGCAACATCGTCAGCAACGGCCCGTTCCAGCTGGCCGACTGGCAGCCGAACAACCGCATCGTGATCACCAAGGACGCGAAGTACTGGAACGCGCCGAAGGTCGTGATCAACAAGGTCACGTACCTGCCGATCGAAAGCGACGAAACCGCGATGCGCATGTACCAGGCCGGCCAGATCGACTACAGCTACTCGATCCCGTCGGGCATCTTCCAGCAGGTCAGCAAGCAGTTCGGCGGCGAACTGCGCCAGGGCCTGCAGCTCGCGACGTACTACTACTACCTGAACAACAGCGATCCGGCGCTGAAGGACAAGCGCGTGCGCCAGGCGCTGTCGATGGTGCTCGATCGCGAGGTGCTGACCTCCAAGCTCACGCAAGCCGGCGAGAAGCCGATGTACGGGCTGATGCCGAACGGCACGAAGGGCGTGCAGCCGTTCACGCCGGATTGGGCGTCGTGGCCGATGGCCAAGCGCGTCGAGACGGCGAAGAACCTGCTGAAGCAGGCCGGCTACTCGGATGCGAAGCCGCTGTCGTTCACGCTGACCTACAACACCAACGACCTGCACAAGAAGGTCGCGCTGTTCGCCGCGTCGGAATGGCGCACGAAGCTCGGCGTCAACACCAAGCTCGAGAACGTCGAGTTCAAGGTGCTGATGAAGGAGCGGCATGACGGCAAGGTGCAGATCGCGCGCGACGGCTGGTTCGCCGACTACAACGACGCGATGACGTTCTTCGACCTGCTGCGCTGCGGCAGTGCGCAGAACACCGTCGGCTACTGCAACAAGCAGGCCGACGCGCTCGTCGACGAAGGCAACCAGAAGCTCGACGACAAGGCGCGCGCCGCGCTGCTCACGCAGGCGCACGACCTCGCGCTGAACGACACGCCGATGGTGCCGCTGTTCCAGTACTCGGCCGACCGTCTCGTGAAGCCGTACGTCGGCGGCTACTCGTTGAAGAACGTGATCGACATGCGTGCTTCGCAGGACATGTACCTGATCAAGCACTGAGCGGAGCGATCATGCTGGCCTACGCACTGAGGCGCACGTTGTGGGCGGTGCCGACGATCCTCGCGGTCGTCACCGTCTGCTACCTGCTGCTGCATTTCACGCCCGGCGGCCCGTTCGATACGGAGAAGCAGCTGTCCGCCGCGACGCTCGCGAACCTGAACGCGAAGTACCACCTCGACCAGCCGCTGTGGAAGCAGTACCTGATGTATCTCGACGCGCTGCTGCACGGCGACCTCGGTCCGTCGTTCCGCTATGTCGACTGGTCCGTGAACGACCTCGTGCGCAAGGCGCTGCCGGTGAGTCTCGGCGTGGGCGGCGTGTCGATCCCGATCTCGATCGGGCTCGGCGTGCTGCTCGGCACCGTCGCGGCGGTCCGCCGCGACAGCTTCATCGACCGCATCGTGATGCTGATCGGCAACATCGGCAACGTCGTGCCGCCGTTCGTGCTCGGCCCGGTGCTCGTGTGGATCTTCGCGATCCTGCTGAAGACCTCGGCCGGCAACGGCTGGCTGCCGGCGGGCGGCTGGGGCGACGGCGGCTGGCAGTACCGGCTGCTGCCGATCGTGCTGCTGACCTTCATCAACATGTCGCTGCTCGCGCGCGTGATGCGCGGCTCGATGATCGAGACGCTGTCGAGCAACTACATCCGCACCGCGCGCGCGAAGGGCCTGCCGGGCTCGACGATCGTGCTGCGCCACGCGCTGAAGCCCGCGCTGATGCCGGTCGTGTCGCTGTTCGGCACGGTCTGCATCTCGTCGATCACGGCGGCCGTCGTCACCGAATCGGTGTTCGCGCTGCCGGGGCTCGGGCAGCTCGTCGTGAACGGTGCGATCAACCGCGACTACACGCTGGTGCTCGGCCTCGTCGTGCTGACGACCGTCTGCGCGGTGCTGTTCAACCTGCTGGTCGACCTCGCGTACGCGTGGCTCGATCCGCGCATCCGTTATTGAGCGAGGCACAGCGATGACTCCGACTACTCCCGTCGTCGGCCTGCCCGTGCAGACCGACTCGCCGCCGCGTTCGCGCTCGCCGCTCGCGCTCGCGATGGCGCGCTTCCTTCACAACCGCGCGGCCGTGTTCAGCCTCGTGCTGCTCGCGCTGATCACGTTCGCGTGTGTCGCCGGGCCGTGGCTGCTCGCGGCCGATCCCGCCGCGAGCGACTGGGCCTCGATCAGCCTGCCGCCGACCTGGGCGAACCAGCACTGGTTCGGCACCGACGAGCTCGGCCGCGACCTGCTGGTGCGCACGCTGATCGGCGGCCGCGTGTCGATCGAGGTCGGCGTGCTCGGCACGCTCGTGTCGGGCCTTTTCGGCGTCGCGTGGGGCGCGACCGCGGGCTTCGCGGGCGGCCGCGTCGACTCCGTGATGATGCGCATCGTCGACATGATGTACGCGATCCCGTACCTGCTGATCGCGATCCTGATGATGACCCTGTTCGGCCGCTCGTTCATGCTCGTCGTGCTGACCATCAGCGCGTTCTCGTGGATCGACATGGCGCGTGTCGTGCGCGGCCAGACGCTGTCGCTGCGCAACCGCGAGTTCGTCGATGCGGCGCGCGCGATCGGCGTGACGCCGACGTCGATCGTGCTGCGCCACGTCGTGCCGAACCTGCTCGGCGTGGTCGTCGTGTACGCGACCGTGTCGGTGCCGGGCATCGTGCTGACCGAATCGGTGCTGTCGTTCCTCGGCCTCGGCGTGCAGGAGCCGATGACGAGCTGGGGCGTGCTGATCCAGGACGGCGCGCAGAAACTGGAATCGATGCCGTGGCTGCTGCTGGCCCCGGCCGTCATGCTGTGCGTGACGCTCTACTGCGTGAACTTCGTTGGCGACGGCCTGCGTGACGCGCTCGACCCGAAGGATCGCTGAAATGGGAGCACTACTAGAAGTCGACAACCTCGGCGTGCGCTTCACGCGCAAGGATGCGCCGCCGATCGACGCCGTGAGCGGCGTGTCGTTCTCGCTCGAAGCCGGCAAGACGCTCGGCATCGTCGGCGAATCGGGCTCGGGCAAGAGCCAGACCGTGATGGCGCTGCTCGGCCTGCTGGCCGGCAACGGCACGACGACCGGCGCCGCGCGCTATCGCGGCGACAACCTGCTCGAGATGGATACGCGCGCGCTGAACAAGGTGCGCGGCGACCGGATCGCGATGATCTTCCAGGATCCGATGACGTCGCTCAATCCGTTCCTGACGATCGAGCGGCAGATGACCGAGACGCTGCAACTGCATCGCAAGCTGTCGCGCAGGGAAGCGAACAAGCGCGCGATCGAGGCGCTCGAATCGGTGCGCATTCCCGACGCGGCGCGGCGCATCCGCATGTATCCGCACGAGTTCTCGGGCGGCATGCGCCAGCGCGTGATGATCGCGATGGCGCTGTTGTCCGAGCCGGAAATCCTGATCGCCGACGAGCCGACCACTGCGCTCGACGTGACCGTGCAGGCGCAGATCATCGACCTGCTGCGCGAGCTGAACCGCGAGCGCGGCACCGCGATCGTGCTGATCACGCACGACATGGGCGTGGTCGCCGGCCTCGCGGACGACGTGATGGTCATGTACGCGGGCCGCACCGTCGAATACGCGCCGGCCGATTCGATCTTTGCGGCGCCGTCGCATCCTTACACGATCGGCCTGCTCAACGCGCTGCCGCGCCTGACCGACGCGGACGATGCGCCGCTCGTTGCGATTCCCGGCAATCCGCCGATGCCCGGCACCGCGCCGGCCGGCTGCGCGTTCGCGAAGCGCTGCACGTATGCGGAAGAACGCTGCGGCGCCGCGCGCCCCGCGCTCGAAACCTATGGCGCCGTGGGCGCGGTGCGCGCGTGCCACCGCCCGGTGGCCGATCTGACGGGAGGTCTGCGATGAGCGTCGATGAACGCCGCAATGCCGGCGCGACGGACGACACGCTGCTGTCCGTCGACGATCTGAAGGTGCATTTCCGCGTGCCGCTCGGCGGCTATCCGTGGTCGCCGAAGGGCACGCTGCGCGCGGTCGACGGCGTGTCGTTCGACGTGAAGCGCGGCGAGACGGTCGGGCTCGTCGGCGAATCGGGCTGCGGGAAGTCGACGCTCGCGCGTGCGCTGATCGGCCTCGTGCCGATGACGGCCGGCACCGTGAAATGGCGCGGCGAAGCCGTTGCGCCCGATCACCTGCGCGGCAACGCGATGCGGCGCGAAGTGCAGATGATCTTCCAGGATCCGCTCGCATCGCTCGATCCGCGCATGACGATCGAGCAGGTCGTCGCCGAGCCGCTCGTCACGCACCAGGCCGGCCTCGGGCGCACCGAAGTGCGCCGCCGCGTGGTCTCGATGCTCGAACGCGTCGGCCTGAACGCGCATCACCTGCTGCGTTATCCCCATGAATTTTCCGGCGGGCAGTGCCAGCGGGTCGGCATCGCACGCGCGTTGATCGGCGAGCCGAAGCTCGTGATCTGCGACGAACCCGTGTCGGCGCTCGACGTGTCGATCCAGGCGCAGATCGTGAACCTGCTGCGCGATCTTCAGCGCGAACTGTCGTTGTCCTATCTGTTCGTGGCACACGATCTCGCCGTGGTGAAGGCGATCAGCCAGCGTGTGCTCGTGATGTATCTCGGCCGCGTGATGGAGTTCGGCACGCGGCATGACGTGTACGGCGTGCCGCAGCACCCGTACACGAAGGCGCTGCTGGATGCGGCGCCGACGCCGGAGCCGGCGCGCGAGCGTGCTCGCCGTCCGATGCTGCTGGCGGGCGAGATGCCCTCGCCGCTCAACCCGCCGTCCGGCTGCGCGTTCCGCACGCGCTGCCCGGTCGCGATCGACGCGTGCGCGCAGGACGTGCCGCTGCCGGAAGTGCGGCAGGGGTCGGCGGCGCGTGTCGCGTGCATTCGTGCGGGCGCGGCGTGATGTGAAGTAGCTCGGCAAACAAAACCAAGGCTGGTCAACAGGGGCAGGTGCGGCGCGAACGATCTTCGCGTCGCGGGGTACAGGCGCGTCCTTAGCCGGGCGTGCCGGGGGGCCGGGAGCGGATCGCAACCGGCGTGGACGATATCAACACAAGACGAGAATGACGATGAAAAAACAGAAGACGATCGGGACGGCATCGAAGATGCTGCTTGCTTGGGGACTGCCGGCACTCGCCGGCGTCTCGCTGACGGGCGTGGCGCACGCCGACGACGCGGCCCCCGCGCCGCTGACGGTCGCGCAGGCCGCACCGGCCAACGGCACGGGCGCACCGACCCCGAACGCCATTATCAATGCCGAGGCGACCCAGGCCGTCACGCCGCCCGACGAGCCGTCGGCGCAGTCGAAGTCGAAGGGCTTCATTGCCGACAGCCATCTCGACTTCCTGTTCCGCAACTATTCGGACGTGCTCGACAGCAAGGGCGGCCCGCATCGCCACGCCTGGGTGCAGGGCGCGATGGCGAACTTCGAGTCGGGCTATACGACCGGCCTGATCGGTATCGGCTTCGACGCGTCGCTGTATGCGGCACTGAAGCTCGACGGCGGCCAGGGCGCCGGCAGCATGGTGCACATCGCGAAGGGCGGCGGCGGCGGCAACCAGCTCGCGTGGGCCTACCCGGGCATCTACGACATCAAGGCGCGCATCTCGAACACGGTGATCAAGTACGGTCTGCAGGCCATCGACAACCCGTTCATGGAGCAGCACGACAACCGTGCGCTGCCGCCGACGTTCCTCGGCACGACGATCGTCAGCAATGAATTCAAGAACGTGATGCTCGAGGCCGGCAGCTTCACGAAGACCAACGCGCGCGGTCATACGACGCTCACCAACCTGACGACGCAATACGGCGGCACGCGCATCAATCGCCTGTCGTATGTCGGCGGCACGTGGGATTACTCGCCGAACGGCGAAGTCGCGCTGTATGCGAACAAGGCCGACGACGTGTGGCACCAGTACTACGCGTCGGTGAAGCACAGCATCGGCAGCCCGCAGACGATCAAGTGGACGGGCTTCGGCAACGTCTACTCGACGCACGACACGGGCGACGCGCTGCAGGGCAAGATCGACAACAACGCATACAGCCTGTCGGTGGCTGCGCAGCACGGCCCGCACGAGCTGCTGCTCGGCTTCCAGCAGGTGCTCGGCGACCAGTTTTTCGACTACCTGAACGAAACGAACGGCATCTTCCTGACCAACTCGATGGACGTCGACTACAACGCGCCGCACGAAAAGTCGCTGCAACTGCGTTACACGTTCTACGGCAAGGAAGCGGGCCTGCCGGGCTTCAAGGCAATGGTCTGGGGCGTGACGGGCTGGGGTGCGGACGGCAGCGCGGGCGCGGCGAACGACCCGAGCAAGTCGAGCATCTACTGGAGCAACGGCGCGCCGGTGCAGGGCCGTCACCACGAGTTCGGCTTCATCCCGTCGTACACGTTCCAGAGCGGCAAGCTGAAGGACACGAAGGTCACGTTCATCGCGATGTGGCACAACGGTTCGGCACACTACTCGGACGCGACGAACAAGGAGTACCGTCTGGTCGTGAACCTGCCGCTGCACGCGTTCTGATCGAAGGGGGCATGGCCCCCGCATCGCGCGGCCGGCCTGCGAGCAGTGCGCTCAGGCCGGCTTGTGCAACCCCGCGACCGGATCGTTCGCAGCGGGCATCTCTTCCGCGAGCGACGTGAGCTGGCGGCCCGTATCGCGCCATGCGTCGAGGCCGCCGCGCAGCGCGAGCGCATCGGTGAAGCCTGCGTCGAGCAGGCGCTTCGCCATCAGCGCGGCCGTCACTTCGTTCGGGCACGAGCAGTACACGACGAACTTCTGCGAGAACGGATAGCGCGCGACGATGTCGCCGATCTGCCGCTCGTCGGCGAACTGCGCGCCGGGAATCGTGAACGGGTCGAGCTTGCGGTGCTCGGGCGAGCGCACGTCGAGCACCACCGGCGCGGCGTCGTCGCGCAGCAGATTTTCGAGTTCGTCGACACCGATCCGCGCATGGGCGAGCTGGCGGATCAGCGTGCGGCGGCGCATCCAGCGGATCGCCGCGTACACGGCCAGCAGTGCGACGATCACCAGCAGCACCGCGTGGCCGAGGTGGCTCGCGCCGGCGAACAGCCAGTCGATCTGCCGGTAGAACACGATCCCGACCACCAGCCCGACGACCGTCCACAGTGCGGCGCCGAGCGCGTCGTAACCGGCGAACGTGCGATAGCGCGTGCCGAGCGCGCCGGCCATCGGCACCGATACGAGCGACAGCCCGGGAATGAAGCGTGCGACGGCGAGCACGCGCACGCCGTAGCGGCCGAAGAAGCGTTCGGTCTTTCTCACGCAGGTATCGCGCGACAGCGACAGCCGGCAGATCGTCTTCAGCGTCGTGCCGCCGTAACGCCGTCCGGCGACGTACCACACGGTGTCGCCGATCAGCGCGCCGAACACCGACAGCGCCACCACCGTCACCAGTTGCGAGCCGATCATCTCCGGATGCATCGCCGACATCGCGCCGAACAGCACGAGCGTCGGCATCGCGGGCACCGGCAGGCCGATGGCCGCCGCGAGCACGTTGGCGAAGACGAGAAGCGGCCCGTACTGGGCGACGAGGTCACGGAGCATGACGGCTTGGCCGAAAAGGAAACGCGTGGGCAGGAAACGCAGATGGGCCGATTATCGGCCATTTTCAAGACAGCGGCGGGAATGACGGAAAGCGCCTGACGGCGGCAGGGGGATGCGGGTGAGCCGGCGCGCTGCGCGCAGCTCACCGTTCGAAATCAGGAGGAGGTGCGGGCGAGCGACGCGGCGCCGTGGTTTTCGCCGGGCAGCTCGGCGCCGTGCGAGCGGATCGCCGCGATCAGTTCGGCCGGCGTGATCTCGTAGCGGACCTCGCGGTGGATGCCGGGTTTGCGTTCGTCGATCTCGATCAGCAGCACGCTCTTGCCGTCGCCGGTTGCTTCGAGCCGGAGCGACCGCAGTTCGCGGCCGTCGGCCGGGTCGTGTTCGGTGAGCAGGGTCATTGCCCCGGATGAGCCGGTAGTGCGCATCGAACCTATCCTCGTGTCGTGGATGCCGTGGCGGCAAAGATGTCTTTGTTGAATACAGCTTGTCGCAGTTTAACGCGAACGGGCCGCAACACGGAGCATTTTCGTGGGGTGAAATGAGGGCTGAACCATCGATCCCTCTGATGTTTGAGCCGCGTTCGAGCCGCGCCGGGCGGGCGTTTCAGCCGGATCGGGCGCGGCTGCGGCCGGCGCCTGACCGACGTTCGCGGCCGCGCCGGCGCGGGCGGCGACACGCGCTGCGATGCGTGTCGCCGCGGCGGCGTCAGAAGCGGTCGGCCAGCCCCATCGCCGGGTCGCTGATCGAGTGGCGGCCGGTTTCGACGCGGCCGGCTACGCGGCGCGAAAAGCTCGCGTCGCTGTCCGCGGTGACGATGAAGTCGTACCAATGGCCGGTGGAGTCGAGCTTCCAGTGCAACTCGGACTGGTCGCCGGCACGCACCGTGACGGTCCACGTGGTGCCGTTACCGTTGCCATTGCCGGAATAGTGACCCTGGCTGTTGCCATCTTCGTTGCCGTGGCCATGACCGCGATCGTCGTTCGCGCCGCGGCCGGACAGCGGCCCGTAGACCTGGTTCGACTTCACCGTGAAGCGCACCGTGCCGCCGCCGTCGTTGCGCAGCCGCAGGTGGAGGTTGCCGCTCGCACCCGCATAGCCGACGCGGACTTCCGGCCGGGGCGCGTGCGCACCGGCCAGACGGCTCAGGTCGCCGGTGAAGCGGCGGTGATAGCCGTTCGGGCCGAGCACCCACAGGTCATATTTACCGCCATTGTCGGCGCGCGCGGCCCAGTCGCCGTGCAGCGTCTTGCCCGGCTCGACGATATAGCGCTGCGGCAGGCGGTCGAGATGCAGCTTGTCATAGACGTGAAACACGGCGGCGGCGCGGCCCGTGTTCGCGAACTTCAGCGTGACAATGCCGGTGCCGGCATCGGTCCGCGCGCTCGCATGCAGCTCGTACGGCAACGCACGCGACGGGCGCACGCCGGTGGCCTGCGCGGGCAGCGCCGGCGCGGCTGGCGGCACGATCTTCGGCGCGGCCTGCTGCGCGGCGCTCAGCGCGTCGACCTGGCTTTTCGTCGTATGGCCCGCGAGCGTCGGCAGCGGTTCGTTGTTCGGCGAGCGGAAGTTGAACGCGCTCGTCAGGTCGCCGCACACCGCGCGGCGATACGCGCTGATCTGCGGTTCGGCGACGCCGAAGCGCTTCTCGAGGAAGAGCAGCGTCGACGTATGGTCGAACACCTGCGAGTTGACCCAGCCGCCGCGGCTCCATGGCGACACGACCCACATCGGCACGCGCGGGCCCGGGCCGTACGGCCGGCCGTCCGCCGCCGGCTGGCTCGACGTGGCCGGCGTGAAGTCGTGGTACTCGACGGCGACGTCGGCATCCCGCAGCGTATGGCCGCCCGCGAGCGTGCCGTCGGCGTTGCGCGACGGCACGGCCGGCGACGGCAGGTGGTCGAAGAAGCCGTCGTTCTCGTCGTAGTTGACCAGCAGCACCGTCTTGCTCCACACCTCCGGGTTCGCCGTCAGCGCATCGAGCACGGCCTGCACGTACCAGCCGCCCTGCGCGGGGCTCGACGGCCCCGGGTGTTCGCTGTACATCGACGGCGGGATGATCCACGACACTTCCGGCAGCTTGCCGTTGCGGATGTCGTCGCGGAATGTTTCGAGAAAGCCGTACGGCATCGTGTTGCCGAAGCCTTTCGCGAGCGGGCTCAACGGATCGTCGATCGCGGGATCGTAGAACGCACCGGCCGCCGTCGCGGGCTGCGTGATGTCCGTCGACGCGACGTACACGGGCCGGCGCGCGGCCGGCATCTGCTCGATCGCCGCGCGCCAGTGGCGGAAGCTCATCATCTCGTTGCAGCCGAAGTTGTCGATCAGGCTCTGGTAGACCTTCCAGTTCACGCCGGCCTGCTGCAGCCGGTCGGCATAGGTCGTCCAGGTCCAGCCCTGGCTCGACGGGCCGATGTCGTTGCCGCCGTTGAACTGGTTGTTCAGCGCGGCGATCTTCACGCGGCTGCCGTCGGCGGGGCTGATGCCGTTCGGGCCGTTGGTGCCGCTCCAGTAGAACAGGCGGTTCGCGATCGTGCCGGTGTGCATCCCGCAGTGGTAGTGGTCGCACAGCGTGAACGCATCGGCGAGCGCGCGCTGGAACGGCACTTCCGCCGCGTCGTAATAACCCATCGACAGCGGCGTCTTCGCGTCGGGCCAGCGATTCATCCGGCCGTGATCCCACGCGGCCTGCGAATCGGCCCACGTGTGCGGCGTGCCGCCCGCGCGCTGCGCGTTGCCCTGGCTCGCGTCGAGGTGATACGGCGTGCAGGTCGTGGCAGGCGTCGTTTTCGTGTAGGTCTGGTAGAACACGTCGCGGCCGTTCGGCGACGGCACCGCGAAGCGGTCGCCGTAGCCGCGCACGCCCTTGAACGTGCCGAAGTAGCTGTCGAACGCGCGGTTCTCCATCATCAGCAGCACCACGTGCTTGACGTCCTTGATGGTCCCCGTGTCGTGAAACGCGGGAATGGCGAGCGCGCGGCGGATGCTCGGCGGAAACGCGGCGAGCGCGGCGGCGGCGAGGCCGGAAGTGGCGGTCTGTTGCAGGAATTTGCGGCGTGACGTCATGGCGTTCGGATCCTGTGATGGTGGGAGCGTTCGTGACTGCGTCTGGAGGCGCCCGTGCGTCGTCCCCCCTGGGACGATCCGCGATGCGTGTGCGTTCGAGTGCGCCGGCCGCGCGTGCCGGCGCTGCGCGCATCGCGCGCGACACGGGTGCCGTGCGGATGTATCGGCCGTCGTCGCGATCCTGCGCGCCGCGCGCTCGTGATGCGCGGGCCAGGACGTCGGCACACGCCGGCCCGGCGCATGCCGGGTTGGGCCGCGCCCAGTCTAGGGAGGCGACATGACGTCGACGTGATGAAGAAATGACATCGCATGTCGCGCGCGTGACGTTGTGTGCGCAACGATTATTGCGGGTACGATGCGTGACGGAAGGGGGTAAGAAATTACCGATTTCCACATGCGGAATCGGTCGGATTTTTCCGAATCGCGGCCGGCAGCGCGATCACGTTTAGTTGCGAATGCAACGGCATCGCGCGACGACGTGACGCCCATGTTTCAAATACGTGAAATCGGCTAAGCTCGAAACGTTGCTGCGCAGGTGCGCAGTCCGCGCCGCTGGCGCGACTTTTCGGAACCGGCCCACCCATGACCGACATCAAGATCCGGCACAGCGAGACGCACGACGTCGACGCGATCCGGCAGATCGCCGCCCATCCCGCGGTGTACATGAATACGCTGCAGTATCCGTTTCCGTCGCTCGAGAAATGGCGCAAGCGGCTCGAAAACGTGCACGAGCGCGGCATGAGCCTCGTCGCCGAAATCGACGGCGCGGTGGTCGGCCATCTCGGCCTGGAACTCGAGCCGAATCCGCGCCGGCGCCATGCGGCGGGGCTCGGCATGATGGTCGATGCGGCCCATCACGGGCGCGGCGTCGGCAGCCGGCTGCTGGCGGCCGCGATCGAGCTCGCGGAAAACTGGCTGAACCTCACGCGTCTCGAGTTGACCGTGTTCACCGACAACCGTGCGGCAATCTCGCTCTACGAGAAGCACGGTTTCCGGATCGAAGGCGAATCGCCGGGCTATGCATTGCGCGACGGCGTGCATGCGTCCGTGTATCACATGGCGCGGCTCAAGGGCCGGGAGTGAACGCGCGGCCACGGTGCCGCGCGTCATATTCATTCGAGAATTCGTTGGTTTTCCGCAGGCTGTGCCGGTCGTATCGTTGATCGATTTGCCGGTCGCTTCGGCCGGTGTCAGCCTTTGTTGCGTCGATGCGCGCGCCATGCGTCGCCGCATTCCGGTGTGCGCCACGCCGCACGCCGGTGCGCTTCATCGCTTCATGGTCACCGTTTCGCGCGACACCCCTTCCCGCAACCGTCTCTTTCAACGGAACCCGCTTCGATGAAAACCGCTCTCCGGAATCTGACTGCCGCCTGCCTGTTCGCCGCCGCGGGTGCGGCGCTTGCCGCTGCCGCGCCTGCGGGCGTCACCGTGTCGAGTGCGTCGCCCGAAGGCGCGCATCTGCCGCCCGGCATCGCGTGGCAGCACGGCGATGTCGATGCCGCCTTCGCGCTGGCGAAGCGTACCGGCAAGCCGCTGCTGCTCTACTGGGGCGCGGTGTGGTGCCCGTCGTGCAACCAGGTGAAGTCGACGATCTTCAGCCAGCAGGCATTCAAGACCCGCTCGTCGTTTTTTGTGCCCGTGTATCTCGACGGCGATACCGAAAGCGCGCAGAAGCTCGGCGAGCGTTTCAAGGTGCACGGTTATCCGACGATGATCCTGTTCCGTCCCGACGGCACCGAAGTGACGCGGCTGCCGGGCGAAGCCGATCTCGACCGCTACATGCAGGCGCTGTCGCTCGGGATGACCGCCGCGCATCCGGTGCGGCAGACGCTCGCGACGGCGCTGAAGAACGGCGCGTCGCTGACGCCGGACGAATGGCGCCTGCTGGCCGATTATTCGTGGGATACCGACGGTGCGCTGCCGGTGCCGGCCGATCGTGTCGCCGAGACGCTGCAGTCGCTCGCGCAACGCGCGCGGGCGGCCGGTGCGAAGGCCGAATCGGCGCGCTTCGCGCTGAAGTCGGCGGTGGTCGCCGCGTCGGACGATCCGGCACAGGCCGGCACGCTCGACAAGGCGGCGCTCGCCGATTCGCTGCGCACGGTGTTGCGCGATCCCGCGCTGTCGCGGGCCGATTCGGACGTGCTGGTCGCGGCGCCCGCACGCGTGGTCGCGTATCTCGGCGGCGACGACGCGCAGCGCGCGAAATTGCGCGGTGCGTACGACACGGCGCTCGCGCGCCTGTCGACCGACACCACGCTGTCGTCGATCGACCGGCTGATGGCGCTGCACGGCCGCGTGCTGCTCGCGCACGGCGACGCGCGCAAGGGCGCGCCGCTCGCCGCGCCGGCGCTGGTCGACACCGTGCGCAAGCAGATCGCCGCGCCGGTGCAGGGCGCAGCGAATGCGTATGAACGGCAGGCGCTTGTCAGCGAAGGCGCGGACACGCTGACCGATGCGGGGCTGTACGACGAATCCGATGCGTTGCTGAAGGCCGAGCTGCCGCGTTCGTCGACGCCGTACTACTTCATGTCAGGGCTGGCCGCGAATGCGAAGGCGCGCGGCGACAAGGCCGCGGCACTCGACTGGTATCGCAAGGCATACGACCTGGCGAGCGGGCCGGCGACGAAGCTGCGCTGGGGCGCGACCTATTTTGCGAATGCGGTTGAATTGGCGCCGGACGATTCGGCGCGCATCGAAGGGATTGCCGCGAGCGTGCTCGCACAGGCCGACAAGACGCGGGACGCGTTCTACGGCGCGAACCTGCGCGCGTTGACGAAGGTCGTCACGCAATTGAACCGCTGGCGCAGCGGCGGTGCGCACGATGCGTCGGTCCGGTCGGTCGTCAAGCAGTTCGACGGCGTATGCGGGAAACTGCCCGCGGGCGATCCGCAGGCAGCGGCGTGCGCGAAGCTGATCCAGCCCGTGAAGGCGTGACGACGCAAGTACGCATCGTCGAGCGGGCCGGACGATCGATTACCGGCCGGACTCCGACGCCGCGCCGCGATCGCTGCCGTATCCTGCATCGTGCTGGCGGGCAATTTTCGCTTCGGCGGAAACGATGCTGGCCGGATAGAACCAGTCGCTCGACTGGAAGCCGGCCTGCTTCAGCGCCTTGACTTCGGCGCGGACCTGCGCGCGCGTCAGCGGCTGGTTCGACTGCGCTTGCGCAGCGAGCGGGGCCGATACGGCCAGGGCAATGGCAACGGCTTGGATCAGGCGCTTCATGATCGGGACCTCCAGGATTCCGGTGATTCGCCGCGCTTCGTTCGTCGAAGCGCCGGGCGACGTTGAAGCCAGTGTAGGCCGGGGCGGGCGCGCGAAAAACACGATCGCGCCCAACGCAGTGTTTTGTTGCGGGCAACAATGGGCGGGCGGTCGCGGGCGATACCGGATGGCGGCTTGACGAGCGAGACGGGTGTGACGGGTGTGACGGGCGAGACGCCGCGTGAGCCGTGCGATGGTGCGGAGCCGACCGGTTCCGGCGAGCGCGGAAATGAAATCGGACCGGATGTGAATTCCGGAATCCATTCCGGTTCGCATCCGGTCCGATCGCGACAGGCAGGCCGGGAGGCGGCGTACGGAACGCCGCCTCATGCAGATGCTTACACGAGCCCCGTCGTGTAATACACGGCGATCACGAAGAACACCGCAAGCGTCTTGATGACGGTAACCGCGAAGATGTCGCGATACGACTCGCGGTGCGTGAGACCCGTGACCGCGAGCAGCGTGATCACCGCGCCGTTGTGCGGCAGCGTGTCCATGCCGCCGCTCGCCATCGCGACGATCCGGTGCAGCACGTCCATCGGAATGTTGGCGGCCTGCGCGCCCTTGATGAACACGTCCGACATTGCGGCGAGCGCGATGCTCATGCCGCCCGACGCCGAGCCTGTGATACCGGCGAGCGAGCTGACCGACACGGCTGCGTTGACGAGCGGGTTCGGGATGCTTTTCAGCGCATCGCCGACGACGAGAAAGCCCGGCAGCGCGGCGATCACGCCGCCGAAGCCGTATTCCGACGCGGTGTTCATCGCGGCGAGCAGCGCGCCGCCGACGGCGGCTTTCGAGCCGGCCGCGAAGCGGTCGCTGACGCGCCGGAACGCGGTCAGCACGACCAGCACGATGCCGAGCAGCAGCGCGGCCTCGACCGACCAGATCGCGACGACGGTCTTGATCGACGTCGTCACCGGCGTGTGCACGCCCGGCAGCACGTCCGGCGCGACCGTGTACGACGCGGCGCCGTACCACTGCGGGATCAGCTTCGTGAACAGGAAGTTCGACACGCCGACGAGGATCAGCGGCAGGATCGCGAGCGCCGGGTGCGGCAGCGACGTCGCCTCGACGCGCTCCGGCTCGTTGACGAGCGACGTGCCGTAGCCTTCGCCCTTCGCCATTGCCGAGCGGCGGCGCCATTCCAGATAAGAGAGGCCGACGACGACGATGAACAGCGAGCCGATCGTGCCGAGCGCAGGTGCGGCCCACGCGGTCGTCTTGAAGAACGTGGTCGGGATGATGTTCTGGATCTGCGGCGTGCCGGGCAGCGAATCCATCGTGAACGAGAACGCGCCGAGCGCGATCGCGCCGGGCATCAGCCGCTTCGGAATGTTGCTCTGGCGATAGAGTTCGGCTGCGAACGGATAGACCGCGAACACCACGACGAACAGCGACACGCCGCCATAGGTGAGCAGCGCGCACACCGCGACGATCACCGCATTCGCGCGCGAGCGGCCGATGTAGCGGATCGCCGCATGGACGATCGACTCGGAGAACCCGGACAGTTCGATCACCTTGCCGAACACTGCGCCGAGCATGAATACCGGGAAATACAGTTTGACGAAGCCGACCATCTTCTCCATGAAGATGCCGGAGAAGACCGGTGCGACGGCGGCGGGTTCGGTCAGGAGCACCGCGCCGAGTGCGGCGATGGGCGCGAACAGGATCACGCTGTAGCCGCGATACGCGGCATACATCAGGAACGCCAGCGCGGCGAGGACGATCACGAAAGACAAGGGAGTCTCCTAATGGCTTTGGTTGTTGTTCGATCGCGCGACGCGCCGCGGACCGGCTCAGGTTCGTGCAGGTTTCGTGCCATCGGCCGGACTGCGCCGCCGGACATGGGTCCGCCGGAGACCGGCGGGCCCGCGCCGGTCCAAGTCTGACGATTCTACAGAAAACGTCTCCGTCCGGAGACGAGATGGCCGCCCGGCCAGCCCGTGAAATCGTGCAGGGCTTTCCCGGACAACGCATTGTCGCGTGTCTACGGAATGAGATAATCCGTCTCGTTCCGGAGACATCCGGCCGAAAATACACGGAGACGAAGACACGATGATGAATGACTGGGCCCGCCTGCCCGTCAACTACGGCGACGTGCTGCGGCGCGCCGCCGAGTCGCTGTTCCGGACCTTCGAGGATTCGAGCGCGGGCACGGTGGTCGTCGATCGCGACGCGCGCGTCGTGTGGATGAACGAGCGTTACGCGGCGCGCTTCGGTTTCGCCGATCCGCAGCAGGCCGTCGGTCTCGACTGCGAAGCCGTGATCCCGAACAGCCTGATGCGCGAGGTCGTGTCGACCGGGCAGCCGATCCTGCTCGACATCATGGAGACGGGCCGCGAGCCACTCGTCGTCACGCGCCTGCCGCTGAAGAACGAGGCCGGGGAGACGGTCGGTGCGATCGGCTTCGCGCTGTTCGACCAGTTGAAGACGCTTACGCCGATCTTTTCCCGCTACGCACAGCTTCAGCAGCAACTGATCGCGACGCAGCGTTCGCTCGCGCAGGCGCGCCGCGCGAAATACACGTTCGCGAGCTTCGTCGGCACGAGTGCCGCGAGCCTCGAAACCAAGCGCCAGGCGCGGCGGGCCGCGCAGGTCGATTCGCCGGTGCTGCTGCTCGGCGAGACGGGCACCGGCAAGGAACTGCTCGCGCACGCGATCCACGCGGCGTCGGCGCGTGCGCTCCAGCCGCTCGTGACCGTCAACGTCGCCGCGATTCCCGACACGCTGCTCGAAACCGAATTCTTCGGCGCGGCGCCCGGCGCGTACACGGGCGCCGACCGCAAGGGGCGCATCGGCAAGTTCGAGCTGGCCGATCGCGGCACGCTGTTTCTCGACGAGATCGGCGACATGCCGCTGCCGTTGCAGGGCAAGCTGCTGCGCGTGCTGCAGGACAAGGAGTTCGAGCCGGTCGGCTCGAACCGGATCGTGCGCGCGGACGTCCGGATCATCGCCGCGACGTCGGCCGACCTGCCGGCGCTGGTGGCGGCCGGGCGCTTTCGCGCGGATCTCTATTACCGGCTGAACGTGCTGACGATCCACGCGCCGCCGCTGCGCGAGCGGGCGTCCGACATCGCGGCGCTCGTCTACGCGACGCTCGAGGAACTGGCCGCCCAGCACGGGCGTGCCGCGCATTGCGAGCTGACCGACGATGCGCTGCGGATGCTGTGCGCGTATCCGTGGCCGGGCAACGTGCGCGAGTTGCGCAATACGCTCGAACGCGCGCTGATGCTGTCGGACCGTTCGGTGATCGATGCGCGTGCGCTCGCGCCGTTCCTCGGGCCGGTGCGCGTATCGACGGACGGCGCAGCGCCGGCGCAGAGGATTGCCGCGGCGCCGGTCGAGCGGGGCGCGGGCGATGCAACCGGTGCAACCGGTGCGCCGGTCGCTTCGTATGCCGATGCATTGGCGGCCTGGGAGCGTCAGTTCCTGATCGACGCGCTGGCGGCCTGTGACGGCAAGGTCGTGGAAGCGGCCGCGCGCATCGGGATCGGCCGCGCGACGCTGTACAAGAAGCTGGCAGCGCTGGGCATCGACCGGTAGGCCGATCGGCGCTGCCGATGCGGTCGGGCGTGAAGCATCGAACAGGAGATCACGATGAAGCGGATCGGCATCGCAGGGTGCTTGACCATGTTGCTGGCGACCGCGGCGCTCGCGCAGTCCGGCGACGCGGACGCGCCCGAGGCGCGGCGTAACTGGTACAACGATCCGTTCGTCGCGCTGTCGCGGGACGTGGCCGAATGCCCGTTGCCGCTCGGCCCATGGATGACCCGGGCCGAGATGACGGACGACGCGCATTACCGCGCCGAACGCGGTACGACCTGCTGGCTCGCCCACCGCTGCACGAAGCCGAACTCCTATATGTATGACGCGCCGATCGCCGATGCCGCGAAGGCGCACTTCGCAGGCTCCGATCGCCTGCACGGGACGAGCCTGTGGATCACCGTGCAGCGGCGTTTTATCTATGTCGAAGGATGCGCGGATACGGCGTTCGATCGCCAGGCGCTGCAACGCGAACTCGAGGCGCTTCCGGACGTCGAGCAGGTGTTCGTTCGCATCACCGACGATCCGCGCCGGAGCTTGCCGTACAAGGCGCGCGGGCAACCGGGCCGCACCCCGAACTGACGGAAAGCGGGCCCCGCATGGCATACTCGCGACATTCAAAAAATGGTTGACGGGAAGAACAATGAAACACATGCTTGCGTCGGTCAGTCGGTGGCCTCGGGCGGCCGGATCGTTGGCTCTGGTTGTTGTGCTCGGCGGGTGCGGTGGCAGCGCGCCGCTGTTCACTTCGGACGGGCGTCCGACTACGCAGGTGCAATGCACCGGCAATGACTGGAGCAATTGCACGGACAATGCCCGGGCCATCTGCAACGGGGATTTCGAAGTGATCCAGCAATCGACTGATGACGCCGCGCGAAATCTTCTCTTCGCATGCAAGAAGAAAAGCGGTTATTGATCCCGAAATGACCGGCTGAGGAAACCACGATCGGGCGAAGCGCTTTTCTGTTTGCTTAGAGTCACCTATTTTTCACGAATAACACTCACGGAGTCCCATCCATATGGCGACCTACAGGCAACTGACTGCGCAGCTCGAACGGCTTCAGCAAAAGATCGACAAGGAACGCGAAAAGGCGATTGCCGACGCGATTGCCGATATCCGCGCGAAAATCGACGAATACGACATTACGCCGGAAGAGCTCGGTTTTCTTCCGATCGGGTCCGCCGCCGCTGCCACCGCGAAGCCGAAGCGCACGTTGCCGCCGAAATACCTGAACCCGAAGACGGGCGAAACGTGGAGTGGCCGCGGGCGGGCGCCGGCGTGGCTGGGCAAGAACCGCGGGCGTTTCCTGATCAAGGACTGACTCCCGAAAATCCTCACCTTTCGTGCGTTGACTGACGGTGCGAACGGCCATGCGGCCGTCGCACCGTTTTGTTTTTGTGTCGTCGCCGTGCGATTTCCATCGACGAATTGAAGTGCAATGCGGCGCAATTAACGGATGCCGTTTTGCGAATTCACCGCGATTCGGCTGCCTTTCGCGGTGAATTCCGGTAAACAACCGTGCAATCGCGCAGCGCATGCGCATCGGCATTCGCGATTTTCGCGGTGCGCATGCGCCGCGGATTCTCATCACCTTTCGCGCGTTTGCGCGTTGTGCCGTGCAATTCCCGAAAATGCTCACCATGGCTCCTGTAAATCCTCACCTTTGAGGAAGCGGCGGCAGCGTCGTGCCGCGTGGCTTGCGGCACGCGGCGATGCCGGGCCGCGCTTGTATTGCAGGTCCATGGTGCGAGCGTTGACGTTCGTCGGGTAGTCGGCCGTTCGGCATATAGGCAGCCGCATTCGCTTCGCCTATGCTTGGGGTTCGCGTCGAGCGGCGCACGGCCGGTTCGTGCCGTCTGCCGCTCGGGTCGTGTTTCGTTACCGCAGGGAGCCGATGTGACCGTTCGCCATCTCGATGCGTTGTTCCAGCCCAAGTCCGTTGCGGTCGTCGGCGCGTCATCGCGCGCGGGCAGTATCGGCGCGATGGTGTGGTCGCGCGTGCTCGACGGCGCGTTCGACGGGCCCGTGTGGCCCGTCAATCCGAAATATCGCGAGCTGAACGGGCAGCCGGTCGTCGCCGACGTCGACCGGCTGCCCGCACCGCCGTCGGTTGCCGTGATCTGCACGCCGCCCGCGACCTGGGCCGGCATCGTGCGCAAGCTCGGCGAGCTCGGCACGCGCGTCGCGGTGATCGTTGGTGAGGCGCGCACGGATGCCGATCGCACCGCGCTCGATCGCACGCTGAAGGCGGCGAAGCCGTTCGTGCTCCGTATCGTCGGGCCCGGCAGCCTCGGCGTGCTGTCGCCCGCGCGGCATGCGCATTTCGGCGCGCCGGCCTATACGGCGCGCTCGGGCGGCGTCGCATGGGTGTCGCAATCGAATGCGTTGACGAACGCGGTGCTCGGCTGGGCCGATGCGCGGGGCCTCGGCTTTTCGCATGTCGTCGCGCTCGGCAGCGAGTCCGACGTCGATGCGGGCGACGTGCTCGACTATCTTGCGAGCGATCCCGGCACGCGCGCGATCCTGCTCGAACTCGATACCGTGCGCGCGGCGCGCAAGTTCATGTCGGCCGCGCGCGCGGCCGCCCGCAACAAGCCGGTGCTCGCGTTGCGCACCGGGCGCGCCGATCCCGGCGACGCGCTCTATACGGCGGCGTTCCAGCGCGCGGGGCTGGTGCGCGTCGATGCGCTCGACGATCTGCTCGACGAGATCGAGACGCTTGGCGTCGGCCGTGTCACGGCGCGCGGCGCGGCGACGCTCGTGACCAGCGACGCGGGCGTCGCGAAACTCGCGGTCGATGCGGTCGCGGAGGTGCGCGTCGGGCTGGCCGACTGGTCGCCGGCGGCAACGTCCGCCGTATCGGCCGCGTTGCCGCATCTGGTTGCGCCCGGCAATCCGCTGACGCTGGGCGACGATGCGCGCCCC
Organism: Papaver nudicaule; assembly: GCA_023529015.1. Taxonomy (NCBI): domain Eukaryota; kingdom Viridiplantae; phylum Streptophyta; class Magnoliopsida; order Ranunculales; family Papaveraceae; genus Papaver; species Papaver nudicaule. The sequence goes on from JAJJMA010064941.1 coordinate 45,393, forward strand.
GAGCACTTCGCCGCGGCGATCAAGGCGCTCGCGCCGTTCCCGCAAACCGGCACGCTGTTCGTCGTCCATTCGACGTCCCACAGCGCGCCGGCCGATTCGGTTGCGCGCACGCTGATCGACTCGCGGCAGTACGCGTATCGCGGCATCCTCGCGTGTTTCTTCGGCGCGGTCGACGCGGCGACGCGCGATGCGTTGCACGCGAACGGCATTCCGGTGCACACGACGCCGCAGCGGCTCGCGCGCGCATATGCGCGTCTCGTCGACTACAGTCTCGGGCGGCAACTGCTGATGCAGACGCCCGAGGGCACGCCGCTGCAGCCGGCCGAGTGCGTTGCGTCCGCGCAGGCCGACGCGCGCGGGATGGTCGAAGCGGGCCGGCATGAACTGGCCGGCGATGCCGCGCTGCGCTGGCTGTCTCATTTCGGTCTGCAGGGCGAGCAGGCAGGCGAGCCGGCCGGCGCGAAAGTCGTCGATGTCACGGTCGACATGTACGACGATTCGAACTTCGGTCCGGTGTTTCGTTATGCCGTGCCGCCTGCGGACGGCGTCTCGGCGCCGTTCGTCGTCTACGGCCTGCCGCCGCTGAACACCGTGCTTGCCCGTGCGGTGATGGAACGCTCGCCGTATGCGCGCAGCACGCCCGTCGAGCCGACGCTCGACGCGTTGACGGCGCTGTCGCAGGTCGTCTGCGACGTGCGCGAAGTCGTTGCGATGTCCGTCACGCTGCGCGTGCGCTCCGACCGCGCGCACGTGATCGCGCCGCGCATCACGCTGGCTGCGGGGCGCAGCCGGCTTGCGATCATGCCGTATCCGCGCCACCTCGAGCAGACGCTCGAGTGGCGCGGCGAGACGGTGACGATCCGTCCGATCCGTCCGGAAGACGAGGCCGCGCATAACGAACTGCTCGGCGCGATGACGCCGGACGATCTGCGGATGCGTTTCTTCGGCGCGGTGCGCAGCTTCGATCATTCGCAGGTGGCGCGCATGACGCAGATCGACTACGACCGTGAGATGGCCTTCATCGTGTCGTTCACCGATGTGTCAGGGCGCGACCACACGCTCGCGGTCGCGCGCGCGGTCGCCGATCCCGACAACGAGACGGCGGAGTTCGCGATCGCGGTGCGGCCCGACCAGAAGGGCAAGGGGCTCGGCCGGCTGATGATGGCCCGCATCATCGACTACGCGCGTTCGCGCGGAACTACATGGATGATCGGCGAGGCGCTGCGCGAGAATTCGGCGATGATCTCGCTCGCGAAGTCGTGCGGCTTTGAGGTGTCGACGACGGAGGAGCCCGGCGTAGTGGGTTTCAGGATGAAGTTGCAGCAGTAGCGTCTGTCGGCTGCGTGAAGCGTGGAGACATCGCATGCAGTCGATGTTTTCGAGATCCTGTCATGCCGAGAGCGTGTCAATTCAGGAATGCAGAGCATTTGAACTTGCCTCTTGCACGAAGCGCCGGTGAATGTGCTGGATCCGTTCACAAGCGATATCGACGCTCCCGTAGCGCCGGGAGACGCCTGCGGCGTGCCACGTTATCCGCTCCGCACGGCCGCTTCACGCGATGTGTTCACGCGCATTCGCCGCCGCATTTCAGCCTCGCCAATCCGGAATCACCACAAAGGTGAGACTTTTCGGGAGCCGCGAGTGAGCTTTTCCGGGGAAGCGTGGTGAGCCGATACGGGAGCGTTCGGTGAGCCTTCCCGGGAGCAGCCGGTGAGCACCTGCGGGAGACGCTGGTGAGCCTTTCCGGGACACGTTGGTGAGGGTCTGCGGGAGTGGTTCGGTGAGGGCATTCGGGAGACTTTGGTGAGTGTCTCCAGGAGCCTTGGGTGAGCTTTTTCGGGAGGTGTTGGTGAGCGCTTGCGGGACACCAAGGTGAGACTTTTCGGGAGCATGCGGATGCACGGCTCCCGCGAGCACGGCGCCGGCCAATGCCGGCGTCACACACGGGTGCGGACACGCAGGAACCGTGCCCGCGGTCAGATTCAGGCTGCGAGTTTCGACGCCGCGTCGTTCACCTGGTCGCGCGAAATCGCGAGTTCCTCGAGGTGCGGATCGGCATAGACGGCGCCGGTTTCGCGCTCGAGCCGGGCGATCGTCAGCGCGCAACGCGCGGTGTCCTTCGGCATCGCGATGAAGCGCTTGACCGACTCGCCGGACGTGAATGCTTCGAACAGCGCGCCGCGCACGTCGTCCGGAAGCGTCTTGGTCCACTGGTACGGCTTGCCGTTGAACGTGATCGACGGCGGCAGCGTGCGTTCCTTCTTGGTTGCCGTGATGAGCCCGTAGGTGCGGGCCGCGTCGCCGATCTGCTCGGGCGAGAAGAGCTCGTCGGGCGTGATGTCGAACTGCTCGATGTAGTTCTCGATCGCCTGCATCGCGGCGGCACGATCGTCGCGCTTCTTCTGCGCGCGCGCGACGATATCGCGCAGTTCGTCCGCCTCCTCGGGCGTGATCGTGAAGCTTGCCTGCTTCTGCTGAAGTTCGGAGAAACGCTGGAATTCTTGATCGTTCAGAAGTTTGGCCATGACATCCATCGGGCACGGCGGCCGCGACAAGCGGCCGCCGTAGTTTTTGAGAGGGCCGCTATTTTAGCGTAGCGCCGTGAGCGCACGATATGGCACCGCGTATCGTGCGCTCACGGGCATCACGGGCATCACGGGCATCGCGGGCATCGCGGGCATCGCGGGCGAACGGGCGACCGGGCGACCGGGCGTCGCGAGCGACCGGGTACGGCGCAACTGCGCCGCACCCGGGGCGCTTCGTCGAACCCGCGCGTCAGCAGGTCTCGGTGCGGCCCATCGACAGATGGGCGACCGTGTCGCGCAGCCCTTCGACGACGTTGTCGACGGACGGCGCCGTGTGCGTATCGATCCGGCGCATGTACGGGCAGGTCAGCACCGCGATCGCATGGCCGGACGGCCCGAGGATCGGCGCGGTCAGGTCGGTCACGCCGTACGCCTGCCGGCTGTCCTGGCGCAGGTAGCCATCCTGCCGGATGGACTGGCACGCATACGCGAGTTCCTGCTCGTTCAGCGGCGCTTCACCCTTGACCTTGCGATGCTCGGCCAGCATGTGCGCGCGCTGCTCGGGGCCCTGGAACGACAGCATCACGCGCCCCGACGCGGTATCGGCGAGCCCGACACGCGAGCCGAGCCGCACCGACACGCCCCACGGGTCGGGCCCGTCGACCTGCGCGATCACGAGCTGGTTGCCGCGATCGTAGACGGTCAGGTGGCACGACTGTTCGGCGGCATCGGCGAAGCGCTGCATCTGCGGCAAGGCCTCGGCAATCAGCCGGTTCATCGGCGGATGCCGGTGCGCGAGCGCGAACAGCTTGAGGCTGAGCGTGTAGCGGTCGCCGCCGGCCGAGCGCATCACATAGCGGCGCGCGACCAGGCGTTCGAGCATCCGGTAGATTTCGCTCGCGTTGCGGCCGAGTTCCTTCGTGATTTCGGTGCGGGTGAGTCCTTCTTTCTGCTCGGACAGGAGTTCGAGAATGTCGAGGCCCTTGTCGAGCGCGGGTGCGCGATAGCGGTCGATGGCGGCCATCGATTCCCGTGCGTCGCAGCCGGGAAGCGGGTCGTTGGTTGTCTGCATTATGGGTGTGAGGTTGGGGGATTACCGTCGATCGGTTGGCGACGCACGCTGGCCGGTTCTGCACGCGCACCGGCCGGGCCCGCGTATGGCGATGAAAGCCATTCGTACGAGCTTAGCAATAAACATACAGTGTGCAATGCCGTGTCTTTTTACCGATCGTTACCGAATAAGAACGGATTGGCAAACGTTTTCGATGACAGGGGCACCCCGAATAGCCAGTATTCATGTACCGGTGGCAGGCGATGCCGGCATGCGCGGCGGTTCGCGCTGCGCGGGTGCGTCCGGTGCTGCGCCGCAACGTCTGCAGGCGCACCAATAGTCGGTATCCGTCGCGCGTCATTTCACGGCGCGCAGCCGATGGTACAAAGGCTTGCGGGCCAGCGACGGCGCGGCCGCGCGTGCAGCCGGCCGGCATCGGCCGGCCCGCGTCGCGGGTGCCGGGCCGTCGTCGCCGATGCGCAGACCGGCGGCCGCCCGTTCGATGCGCGCCGTGCTTCCGTGCGGCGCCGCGATCGCTGCGCCCGCGCGACCCTCGCGCGTCGACGGCAGGCCGGATGCGGCGCCGACGCGCGTTATCGACGATCGACGATCAGTCCGGCGCGCGGCCGCGAATGGCCGCGTCGGCCGGTATCCTGTCCCATTCGACAACAGAGGTTAAGCACGATGAAACTGCTTCGCTATGGCCCGTCCGGCCAGGAAAAGCCCGGTATCCTCGACGCGGCCGGCCGGATTCGCGACCTGTCCGCACACGTGCCGGAGCTTGCCGGCGATGTGCTGTCCGACACCAGTCTCGCGCGGCTGCGCGCGATCGATCCGGCCACGCTGCCGCTCGTGTCCGGCGAGCCGCGCATCGGCGCGTGCGTCGGGCACGTCGGCAAGTTCATCGGCATCGGCCTGAACTATGCCGATCACGCGGCCGAAGCCGGCATGCCGGTGCCGAAGGAGCCGGTCGTGTTCGGCAAGTGGACGAGTTCGATCTGCGGCCCGAACGACGGCATCGACATCCCGAAGGGTTCGGTCAAGACCGACTGGGAAGTCGAGCTGGGCGTCGTGATCGGCACGCGCTGCAAGGACGTCGACGAAGCGAGCGCGCTCGATTACGTCGCGGGCTATTGCGTCGTCAACGACGTGTCCGAGCGCGAATGGCAGATCGAACGCGGCGGCCAGTGGGACAAGGGCAAGGGTTTCGACACGTTTGGCCCGATCGGTCCGTGGCTCGTCACGCGCGACGAGGTGCCCGATCCGCAGCGTCTCGACCTGTGGCTCGAAATCGACGGCCACCGATACCAGAACGGCAATACGCGCACGATGGTGTTCACCGTCGCGCAACTGATCGCGTATCTGTCGAGCTGCATGACGCTGCAGCCGGGCGACGTGATCACGACCGGCACGCCGCCGGGCGTCGGCATGGGCGTCAAGCCGTCGCCGGTATTCCTGAAGGCCGGCCAGACGGTGCGCCTCGGGGTCGAAGGGCTCGGCGAGCAGTTGCAGCACACGCGCGGCGCACAGTAACCGCACGAGCCGCGCTCCCGTTACACGACCGGCTGCGGCGGTCGCCGGGAACCGGACGCTGACGTATCAAAAGAAAGGGCCCGATTCCGCGCCAAGCGGAATCGGGCCCTTGCCGTTTGTACGCGGTGTACGCGGGCTCGATCACACGACGTTATCGAGTTCGCAATGCGCTTCGAGCCGGTACCCGTCGGGATCGACGACGAACGCCGCGTAGTAGCCGGGGCCGTAGTGCTCACGCTTGCCGGGCCCGCCGTTGTCGTGGCCGCCGTGCTCGAGCGCGGCGCGGTAGAACGCGTCGACCTCGACGGGCGACGCGGCCTTGAACGACAGGTGCAGCCCCGATTCGGGATCGGCGGCGATGGGGCGGGCAGCGTGCTGCAACCACAGCTCCGGTTCGGTCGTGCCGTACCCGATGGAGCCGTCGTCGCTATACAGCCGCTTGTAGCCGAGCGCGCCGAGCGTGCTGTCGTAGAACGTGCGGCTGCGGCCGATGTGGGCGACGCCGAAGGAAAGGTGATCGATCATGGGTTGGCTCCTTGAACTGAAGGGGGACGTCAGTGCGGCAAATCCGCTTATAAGCACCATGCCAGCCGCTTGTAGCGGAGCGCGCCGAGCGTGTTGTCGTAGAACGCGCGGCTGCGGTCGTTGTGGATAACTCCGCAGGAAAGGCGATCGATCATCTGTGGCTCCTTGAACTGAAGGGGGACGTCAGTGCAGCAAACCTCTTTTAACCGCCATGCAGGTTATGTTAGAAAGCGTCCGGACGCTTGTCAACCGGCATGGTGGTTAGATACGATCCGGACATGAGCGATACGCAACCTTCCGTCACGATGGACTGCCTGATTCCGGCGCCGCCCGAAACCCTCAGCATCGATTTCGCGAACACGCTGTACTGGCGTGGCAGCGACCCGCCGACGGAAACCTTCGGAACGATGGACGACCTGCTGGCGTGGTGCCGCGAGCAGGCCGGCGTGCCGGCCGGCCTGGCCGACCGGTGCCGCGTGCGCGGCGTGGAGGAAGGCGAGCTGGCGATGCTCGCGCGTGCGCTCGCGTTGCGCGAGGCGCTGTATCGGCTCTTTCATGCGCAGGCCGAGCGGCGCGAGCCGCAGGCCGACGATCTCGCGCTGCTCGGCGGCTTTCTGGCGGAAGCGTCGCCGCGCGTCGCGCTGGCGCGCATCGATGGCGGTTATGCGTGGCGGATCGGGGATGCGGGCGCAACGCTCGCGGGGCTGCTGAGCCCGGTGCTGTGGTCGGCGATCGACCTGCTCGGCGGCGCGCGGCTCGCGAAGGTCAAGCGCTGCGCGAACGACGCATGCCAGTGGCTGTTCATCGACGACAGCAAGAACGGCAGCCGCCGCTGGTGCTCGATGTCGTCGTGCGGCAATCGCGCGAAGGCCTACCGCCACTATCACAAGGCCGACTGACGAACCTGCCCGGGCGCGCGCGCACCGGCGCGTCGCCGCCGACCCGGGCTACTTCGCCGACAACTTCCGCCACAGCGTCGTCTTGCTGATGCCGAGCATCGCGCATGCGCGGTCGCGGTCGCCGCCGCACGCGTCGAGCACCGCGCGGATCTCGTCGGCTTCCGCGCGGCGGCGGCGCGCGTGCAGCGTCTGCGCATCGTCGGTGTCGAGCGCATCGGGCGGCGCCGCGAACAGCTCGGGCGCGATCGCCTGCAGCGCGTCGGGATCGAGCGCGGCGCATGCGGCGGCGGGATCGTTTTCGTCGGCTTCCTCGGCGAGTTCCACCGCGATCCGCTCGATCACGTTCTGCAGTTCCCGCACGTTGCCGGGCCACCGGTAGCGCGCCAGGGTTGCCTGCGTCGCGCCGAGCACGCGCGCGGCATCGCCGGCGTCGCGCAAGCGCTCCGCGAGACGCGGCTCGCGCCGCGCGGCCTGCACGAGCAGCGTCGCCGCGAGCGCGGGGATATCGGCCGCGCGTTCGCGCAGCGGCGGCAGGCCGACGTTCAGGATATTGAGCCGGTAATAGAGATCCGCGCGGAACGTGCCGGCCTCGACGGCCGCGAGCAGCGGACGGTGCGTCGCGGCGATCACGCGCACGTCGATGCGGATCGGCTCGGTCGAACCGAGGCGGATCACCTCGCGCTCCTGCAGCACGCGCAGCAGCCGGCTCTGCAGCGACGGCGGCATCTCGCCGATCTCGTCGAGAAACAGCGTGCCGCGGTGCGCGGCCTCGAACAGGCCGGTCTTGCCGCCGCGCCGCGCGCCGGTGAACGCGCCTTCCTCATAGCCGAACAGCTCGCTCTCGAGCAGCGCTTCCGGAAACGCGCCGCAATTGACGGCGACGAACGGGTAGCTGCGCCGTGCGGACAGCGCGTGCAGGCTTTGCGCGATCATTTCCTTGCCGGTGCCGCTTTCGCCGAGCACGAGCACGGTCGCGTCGGATTTCGCGTAGCGGCGCACGAGGTCGCGCACGCGCGCCATCGGCGCCGACGCGCCGACCACATCGTCGAGCGCGTAGCGCGCCGCGAATTGCTGCGTGGTCGGCTGCGAACGCAGCGCACGGTCGAGCCGTTCGACCGCGCGCGATTCCTGGAACGTCAGCACGCTGCCCGACGTGACGCCGCGATCGACGAGCGGCCCGCGATGCACGACGTAGCGCACGCCGCGCACGGTCGCGAGCGCGTCGCCGTCCTCGCCGCGCAGCGTGCGCAGCTCGGGCCGCAGGTCGACGAGTGCACGACCGACGGCCGCCGCGGGTTCGACCCCGAGCGCCGACGCGAGCCGCTCGTTGATCGCCTCGACGCGGCCGCGCGCGTCGAGCGCGACCACGCCGTCGCGCAGGTGTTGCAGCAGGTTGTCGAGCCGCTGGCGGCGGAACGCCTCCGCATGCGTCGCATACGCGACTTCGAGCGCCGTATCGACGGCCTTGCGTACCGACGCATGCGAATACAGGAACACCGCGCCCATGCCGGCACTGGCCGCGAGATCGGTGACGAGGCCGGGGCCGACGATCGTCTCGATGCCGCGATCGCGCAGGTCGTGCACGCAGGCTTCCGCTTCCTGCGCGGACTGATATGACGCAAACTGCACGTCGAGGCCGTACGCGGCGACGAAGCGGCGCACCTCGGGCGGCGTTTCCCCGGCGCTGACGAGCGCGATCCGCGACGCGTCGCGCCGGGCGCGCGCGAGCGCCTGCATCACGTCGAAGCCGGTCGGCGACACGACCACCACCGGCACCTGCGCCCGCGTCTTCAGGAAGGCGCCGTTCGAGCCGGCCGCGACGATCACGTCGGGCCGCGCGGCGCCGGCTTCGGCGATCGCGCTGAGTGCATCCTCGTACGCGCGCGTCACGATGCGCACATCGGCGCGTTCGTCGAATTCGCCGGCGATCTCGCGAAAGAGTTCGCGCAGGCGGCTGATGCCCATCGCCCAGATGCGCGGGCGCGCCGCGCGATCGGCCGGGCCGACAGGCTTGGTCGGGGAGAGGTCCATGACGGTCGATTATGCGCGCGGGGTTTCATTTTTGAAACATGAAATTGCCGAATTGAAATCGCCGGGCGCTGCAGCGCCTGCGCCGCTTGCTTAAGAATCAGTGGGTTAGCGCCGTTTCGCGAGCTGGCCCGGTCCTTGCTGTTATCGGGCATTCCTTCAGGAGGCCGTTCATGAGCAACACACATCTTCAGAGCGCCGGCGCGAAATTCCGCGCGGCAGTCGCGGCCGAGCAGCCGCTGCAGGTGGTCGGCGCGATCACCGCGTACGCAGCCAAGATGGCGCAGGCCGTCGGCTTCAAGGCCGTGTACCTGTCGGGCGGCGGCGTCGCCGCGAACTCGCTCGGGATCCCCGACCTCGGCATCAGCACGATGGAAGACGTGCTGATCGACGCGAACCGGATCACCAACGCCACCGACCTGCCGCTGCTCGTCGACATCGATACGGGCTGGGGCGGCGCATTCAACATCGCGCGCACGGTCCGCTCGTTCATCAAGGCCGGCGTCGCGGCCGTGCACATGGAAGACCAGGTTGGCCAGAAGCGCTGCGGCCACCGTCCGGGCAAGGAAGTCGTGCCGACCGGCGAAATGGTCGACCGCATCAAGTCGGCGGTCGACGCGCGCACCGACGACCAGTTCGTGATCATGGCGCGTACCGACGCGGCCGCCGCCGAAGGGATCGATTCGGCGATCGAACGCGCGGTGGCCTATGTCGAGGCCGGCGCGGACATGATCTTCCCGGAAGCGATGAAGACGCTCGACGACTATCGCCGCTTCAAGGCGGCCGTGAAGGTGCCGATCCTCGCAAACCTGACCGAGTTCGGCTCGACGCCGTTCTTCACGACCGACGAGCTGCGCGAGGCGAACGTCGACATCGCGCTGTACTGCTGCGGCGCGTATCGCGCGATGAACAAGGCCGCGCTGAATTTCTACGAGACGGTGCGCCGCGACGGCACGCAGAAGGCGGCTGTGCCGACGATGCAGACCCGAGCCGAGCTGTACGACTTCCTCGGTTATCACGAATACGAGCGCAAGCTCGACGAGCTGTTCGCGCAGGGCAAGAAGTAACGCGGCCCGCACCCCACGAGACACGAATCTGGAATCGGAGAATCCAAACATGAGCGAGACGAAAGACGCAGCAGCACCGGCCGCCGCAGGCGCATTCAAGCCGAAGAAGTCGGTGGCGCTGTCGGGCGTGACGGCCGGCAATACGGCGCTGTGCACGGTCGGCAAGACCGGCAACGACCTGCACTACCGCGGCTACGACATTCTCGACGTCGCCGAGTCGTGCGAATTCGAGGAAATCGCGCACCTGCTCGTGCACGGCACGCTGCCGAACCTGACCGAACTGGCCGCATACAAGACCAAGCTGCGCGCGCTGCGCGGCCTGCCGAGCGCGCTGAAGGCGGCGCTGGAGCAAATCCCGGCGTCCGCGCACCCGATGGACGTGATGCGCACGGGCGTGTCGGTGCTCGGCACCGTGCTGCCGGAGAAGGACGACCACAACCTGCCGGGCGCGCGCGAGATCGCCGACCGCCTGATGGCGTCGCTCGGTTCGATGCTGCTGTACTGGTATCACTTCTCGCACAACGGCAAGCGCATCGAGACGGAAACCGACGACGACTCGATCGGCGGCCACTTCCTGCACCTGCTGCACGGCAAGACGCCGTCGAAGTCGTGGGTCGAGGCGATGCACACGTCGCTGATCCTGTACGCGGAGCACGAATTCAACGCGTCGACCTTCACCGGCCGCGTGATCGCGGGCACGGGCTCGGACATCTACTCGGCGATCACCGGCGCGATCGGCGCGCTGCGCGGGCCGAAGCACGGCGGCGCGAACGAAGTCGCGTATGAAATCCAGAGCCGCTACAGCTCGCCGGACGACGCCGAGGCGGACATCCGCCGCCGCGTCGAGAACAAGGAAGTCGTGATCGGCTTCGGCCACCCGGTCTACACGATCTCCGATCCGCGCAACAAGGTGATCAAGGGCGTCGCGCACAAGCTGTCGAAGGAAGCGGGCGACCTGAAGCTGTACAACATCGCCGAGCGCCTCGAATCGGTGATGTGGGACGCGAAGAAGATGTTCCCGAACCTCGACTGGTTCAGCGCGGTGTCGTATCACATGATGGGCGTGCCGACCGCGATGTTCACGCCGCTGTTCGTGATCTCGCGCACGTCGGGCTGGAGCGCGCACATCATCGAGCAGCGCGTCGACAACAAGATCATCCGCCCGAGCGCGAACTACACGGGCCCGGAAGACCTGCAGTTCGTGCCGATCGAGAAGCGCTGACACCCCCGCAGCGCGCGCCGGCCCCCGCAGCGCGGGCGGCCGCCGCGCGCTGAACGCCATACCCAGGTATCCCCCACATCATGAATACCGCCAACCGCAAACCCCTGCCCGGCACGTCGCTGGACTATTTCGACGCGCGTGCCGCGGTCGAAGCGATCGCGCCCGGCGCCTACGACACGCTGCCGTACACGTCGCGCGTGCTCGCCGAAAACCTCGTGCGCCGCTGCGATCCGGCGCTCCTCGCCGAGTCGCTGAAGCAGATCATCGAGCGCAAGCGCGAACGCGACTTCCCGTGGTTCCCGGCGCGCGTGGTGTGCCACGACATCCTCGGGCAGACGGCGCTCGTCGATCTCGCCGGCCTGCGCGATGCGATCGCCGACGGCGGCGGCGACCCGGCGAAAGTGAACCCGGTCGTGCCCGTGCAGCTGATCGTCGACCACTCGCTCGCCGTCGAATGCGGCGGCTTCGATCCGGACGCGTTCGCGAAGAACCGCGCGATCGAGGATCGTCGCAACGAGGATCGCTTCCACTTCATCGAGTGGACGAAGAGGGCGTTCGAGAACGTCGACGTGATCCCGCCGGGCAACGGCATCATGCACCAGATCAACCTCGAGAAAATGTCGCCGGTGATCCAGGCGCAGGACGGCGTCGCGTATCCGGACACCTGCGTCGGCACCGACAGCCACACGCCGCACGTCGACGCGCTCGGCGTGATCGCGATCGGCGTCGGTGGGCTCGAAGCCGAGAACGTGATGCTCGGTCGCGCATCGTGGATGCGCCTGCCCGACATCGTCGGCGTCGAGCTGACCGGCAAGCGCCAGCCCGGCATCACCGCGACCGACGTCGTGCTCGCGCTGACCGAGTTCCTGCGCAAGGAAAAGGTAGTCGGCGCGTACCTGGAATTCCGCGGCGAAGGCGCGGCGAGCCTCACGCTCGGCGATCGCGCGACGATCTCGAACATGGCGCCCGAATACGGTGCGACGGCCGCGATGTTCTTCATCGACGGCCAGACGACCGACTACCTGCGCCTCACCGGCCGCAGCGACGAGCAGGTGAAGCTCGTCGAGACCTATGCGAAGGAAGCGGGCCTGTGGGCCGATACGCTGAACCATGCGCAATACGAGCGCACGCTGACGTTCGACCTGTCGAGCGTCGTGCGCAACATGGCCGGCCCGTCGAACCCGCACAAGCGGCTGCCGACGTCCGATCTCGCCGCGCGCGGGATCGCCGGCCAGTGGGAAGAGAAGGCGGGCGAGATGCCCGACGGCGCGGTGATCATCGCCGCGATCACGAGCTGCACGAACACCAGCAACCCGCGCAATGTGATCGCCGCCGCCTTGCTCGCGCGCAACGCGAACGCGCGCGGCCTCGTGCGCAAGCCGTGGGTGAAGAGCTCGCTCGCGCCGGGCTCGAAGGCGGTCGAACTGTATCTGGAAGAAGCGAAGCTGCTGCCGGAACTCGAGAAGCTCGGCTTCGGCATCGTCGCGTTCGCGTGCACGACCTGCAACGGGATGTCGGGCGCGCTCGACCCGAAGATCCAGCAGGAGATCGTCGACCGCGACCTGTACGCGACGGCCGTGCTGTCCGGCAACCGCAACTTCGACGGCCGCATCCATCCGTATGCGAAGCAGGCGTTCCTCGCGTCGCCGCCGCTCGTCGTCGCGTATGCGATTGCCGGCACGATCCGCTTCGACATCGAGAAGGACGTGCTCGGCCACGACCAGGACGGCAAGCCGGTCACGCTGAAGGACATCTGGCCGACCGACGAGGAGATCGATGCGATCGTCGCGTCGAGCGTGAAGCCCGAGCAGTTCCGCAAGGTCTACGAGCCGATGTTCGCGCGTAGCGCCGATGCGGGCGAGCGCGCGGCGCCGCTGTACGACTGGCGCGCGCAGAGCACCTACATCCGCCGTCCGCCGTACTGGGAAGGCGCGCTGGCCGGCGCGCGCACGCTGCAGGGGATGCGCCCGCTCGCGGTGCTCGGCGACAACATCACGACCGACCACCTGTCGCCGTCGAACGCGATCCTGCTGGACAGCGCGGCCGGCGAATATCTCGCGAAGATGGGCCTGCCGGAAGAAGACTTCAATTCGTACGCGACGCACCGGGGAGACCACCTGACCGCGCAGCGCGCGACCTTCGCGAACCCGACGCTGATCAACGAGATGGCGGTGGTCGACGGCGCGGTGAAGAAGGGCTCGCTCGCGCGCGTCGAGCCGGAAGGCAAGGTCATGCGGATGTGGGAAGCGATCGAGACGTACATGAATCGCAAGCAGCCGCTGATCGTCGTCGCCGGCGCCGACTACGGCCAGGGCTCGTCGCGCGACTGGGCCGCGAAGGGCGTGCGGCTCGCGGGCGTCGAGGCGATCGCCGCCGAAGGGTTCGAGCGGATCCACCGCACGAACCTGATCGGGATGGGCGTGCTGCCGCTCGAGTTCAAGCCCGGCACGAACCGGACGACGCTCGGCATCGACGGCACCGAGACCTTCGACGTGATCGGCGAGCGCAAGCCGCGTGCCGACCTGACACTCGTGATTCACCGCAGGAACGGCGAGCGCGTCGAGGTGCCGATGACGTGCCGGCTCGACACGGCCGAGGAAGTGTCGATCTACGAAGCCGGCGGCGTGCTGCAGCGCTTCGCGCAGGACTTCCTCGAATCGTCGCAGGCAGCCTGACAGGGTTACATCGGGAACACAGACATGGCTCACATTCCTCAAATCAGGATTCCCGCGACCTATATCCGCGGCGGCACCAGCAAGGGCGTGTTCTTCCGGCTGCAGGACCTGCCCGACGCGGCGCAGGCGCCGGGCGCCGCGCGCGACGCGCTGCTGCTGCGCGTGATCGGCAGCCCCGATCCGTACGGCAAGCAGATCGACGGGATGGGCGGCGCGACGTCGTCCACCAGCAAGACGGTGATCGTGTCGAAGAGCACGCGGCCCGGCCACGACGTCGACTACCTGTTCGGGCAGGTCGCGATCGACAAGGCGTTCGTCGACTGGAGCGGCAACTGCGGCAACCTGTCGGCGGCGGTCGGCCCGTTCGCGATCGGCGGCGGGCTCGTCGATCCGGCGCGCGTGCCGCGCGACGGCGTCGCGACCGTGCGGATCTGGCAGGCCAACATCGGCAAGACGATCATCGCCCACGTGCCGATCACGAACGGCGCGGTGCAGGAGACGGGCGACTTCGAGCTGGACGGCGTGACGTTTCCGGCCGCCGAAGTGCAGCTCGAATTCATGGATCCGGCCGCCGACGAAGAAGGCGCGGGCGGGTCGATGTTCCCGACCGGCAACCTGGTCGACGATCTCGCGGTGCCGGGCGTCGGCACGCTGAAGGCGACGATGATCAATGCGGGGATCCCGACGATCTTCGTCGAGGCCGAAGCGATCGGCTATACGGGCACCGAACTGCAGGACGCGATCAACGGCGACGCGAAGGCGCTCGAGAAGTTCGAGACGATCCGCGCGCACGGCGCGCTGCGCATGGGGCTGATCGATACGCTCGACGAAATCGCGACGCGGCAGCACACGCCGAAGATCGCGTTCGTCGCGAAGCCGGCCGATTACGTCGCATCGAGCGGCAAGCGCGTGAACGCGGGCGACGTCGACCTGCTGGTGCGTGCGATGTCGATGGGCAAGCTGCACCACGCGATGATGGGCACGGCGGCGGTCGCTATCGGCACGGCCGCGGCGATCCCCGGCACGCTCGTCAATCTGGCGGCGGGCGGCGGCGCACGCAACGCGGTGCGCTTCGGGCATCCGTCGGGCACGCTGCGCGTCGGCGCGGAAGCGCGGCAGGAGAACGGCGAGTGGACGGTCACGAAGGCGATCATGAGCCGCAGCGCGCGTGTGCTGATGGAAGGCTGGGTGCGGGTGCCGGGCGACGCGTTCTGATCGTTGCCGGTTGTCCCGGTGCAGATGCGGGCGGCTTCGGCCGCCCGCGTCGTTTCGGCTAGCCGTGCAGGAAGCGGCGCAGCGCGTCGTGGCTGAGGCGGCGCGCGGTTTCGGCGACGCGCGCGTCGGGCACGATGTCGAACCCGTGCACGCCGCCGGGGAGCACGTGCAGTTCGGTCGGCACGCCCGCGTGGAGCAGGCGCCGCGCATAGTCGAGGTTTTCATCGAGGAACAGGTCGAGCGAGCCGATCGACAGGTAGGTCGGCGGCAGGCCGTCGAGCTGTTCCGCGCGCGCGGCGGCGGCATAAGGCGACACGCCGTCGATGCCCGGCGCGTGACCGAGCAGCGAGGTCCAGCCGAACCGGTTGTTGGCCGCGTGCCAGACGAACTCGCCGGCATGCGGATGCGGCGCGCGCGTGCAGGTGCGGTCGTCGAGCATCGGGTAGATCAGGTGCTGGAACGCGAGCCGGTATTCGCCGCGGTCGCGCGCCAGCAGCGCCAGCGCGGCGGCGAGCCCGCCGCCCGCGCTTTCTCCCATCACGCCGATGCGCGTCGCGTCGATGCCGAGCGTATCGGCATGGCGGAAGGTCCACGCGAGACCCGCGTAGCAATCCTCGATCGCGCCGGGGAACACCGTTTCCGGCGCGAGGCGGTAGTCGATCGAGATCAGCGCGCAGCCGAGCTGCTTGACTGCCTGGCGATGAAGGGCCTCCAGGTCCTTCGCCGCGCCGCGCACGTAGCCGCCGCCGTGCAGGTGGATGACCGCCGGGAGCGGTCGCGCGGCGTCGTCGGGCGTGTAGATGTGGAGCGGGACGTCCGGTGCGCCGACGGGGCCCGGGACGGCGCGGCGCTCGAGCGTGCTGCCGGCCGGGTCCGGCGGCGGCAGCGGCAGCACGCGTTCGCGCGCCTGCGCGAGGTTGTCGGCGCTGAGCGTGACGGTCGGCCACACGTCGAGCAGCGGGCGGATTTCAGGATCGACGAGATGCAGGGTGTCCAAGCGGTTGCTCCGTGGTTGGGTGGCGGCGATAACGGCTGAACCGGCGTCGCCGCGGCGGGGCTCGGGGGCCGGCAGGCCGCCGCGAGCATGTCCTTCCGGCATGCCGCAGCGGGCGGGCGGTGCCGCCGTGCGCGTGTCATGTGCGGCACGACAGTGGGCTGACCTCGCCGTCGACGGGCAAGTTCCCGCAGCGGCGCCGACCGGCGCGACATCGTCGTCGCGATGCGTCGTGCGCGGCCCGCGCAGCGCGGCTGCCTACAGCACGCTGCGTGCGACGACCCACCGGTGCACCTCGCTCGGGCCTTCGAAGATGCGCATCAGCCGCGCTTCGCTGGCCATCTGCTGCAACGGCAGTTCCTTGGTCATGCCCATCGCGCCGAGCGTCTGCATCGCGTGATCGATGACGGTCCACGCCATTTCGGTCGCGAACACCTTGACCATCGAGAGCTGCGTGCGCGCATCCTGCCCGGCGTCCACCCGCGCGGCCGCTTCGTAGGTCATGAGGCGGCACGCGTGGATCTGCGTCAGTGCGTCGGCGACCCACCACTGGACTGCCTGGCGTTCCGCGAGCGGCACGCCGAAGGTCTTGCGCTGTTTTGCATGGTCACACAGCAGCGCGACCGCGCGCTCGGCGCGGCCGATGCACCAGGCCGCCATCTCC
>JAJJMA010064945.1:0-22436 GCA_023529015.1 Papaver nudicaule
TTTGACTTGGTCTAATAGCTATAGGGCATCGTATTTAACATCTGCTTTGGGTAAATTTATGTCAGGGCCGGCCCTGGTGGTGGAGGAGGAGGATCGTGACTGTATTCTAACTATATTGGGGCGGTATATCAAGAGGGGGAATTCAAAAAAATACGATTATGTGGTGTATACTCACGGTTGTACAGTGTGAAACGAATTTTTGTTGGGTAGTAATGTAAAATGGGAGGATGAAATGTATGTAAGTCTTACTTGTAATCCGTCAGATAGTTTTAGATGTACGGCTGTCAGTGAAAGGATGTGGTCATCCGTTTACTTTAGGTGTGTTAGTTTGTGTTAGGATCATTGTGTTTTGCCTGCAGAACAAAGCAAAACAAACAAGACGAGACTAGAACTCACCGGCACTACTGCCGTGAGCAAGTTCTAAGCACCTGAGAATTTGGTCAGATTAGGCGAATTAGGCTAGAGAAGGCGCCACCGACTGAATTGGCTTCAATACTCTGATGTGCATAATCTGGTTCCTTGAGTGCCAATGCACAAAATCTTTGCTACGAATTCGAGTCACAGAATGGGCATCACCTTCTCTTATAATTTTTGCAAAGTAGAAACTACTGGTTAGTCCATAATTTAAGATTCTATTTAACCTCTAATCTTTTTGTAAAACCCATTTAATGTTTAGTCCAGAGGAAGGAGAAAACACGCTGACACACTTGTGTCGGGTCTAAACAATATTTTTTAAATCACCGAAATACCCTCTGCTTCTTCTTCTTTTTCATATTCAAAGAGAGAGACCAAAAATGGCAGAGTTTTAGAGGAAAAGAAGAACGATTTGAGTTTTTTGTTATGAGATCATCTATCTATCACTTTATCTCGATTTCTACCCTCTATTAAAGGTTACAAGATGATGTGATTCTCTCCCTGTGTATATAGGGTTTTAGTTTCGGTTTGATTTTCAGATCTACTTTTTTGTTAACATTTTTTGAGATGATATAAACGAGTGACGGTGAAAGACTCTATGTGAAGTGAAGGAGAACAAGAAGATTTCGAGATGGATTTGTGAAGAAGAAAATTGAAAAAGAAAATTCGAGAATAGATTTATGAAGAAGAAGATACAGTACATATAATATGTACTGAGCTCAGTACATAGCATTATGTACTGCACCCAGTACATAACATATGTACTGTTAGAAATTTGACTTGGGGTATTCTTCTACTCCTTGTTTTCACTCAATACATATCATATGTACTGTTAGAAATTCGACTTGGGATATTCTTCTACTTCTTCTTGTTTTCACCTGGTAGATATCATATGTACTGCCCCCAGTACATATCATATGTACTGTTAGAATTCTGACTTGTGATATTCTTCTACTTCTCTCAGTACATAACATATGTACTGCCACCAGTACATATCATATGTATTGTTAGAAATCTGACTTGGAATATATTCTTCTACTTCACTCAATACATATCATATGTACTGCCACCCAGTAAATATCATATGTACTGTTAGAAATCTGATTTGGGATTTTTTTCTTCTACTTCTTCTTGCTTTCACTCAGTACATATCACATGTACTGTTTGAAATTTGACTTGGGATAGTCTTCTTGTTTTCCTTTTCTTCTTGTTTCACTCAATACATATATTATTTACCGTGCGCCAGTACATATTGATATGTATTGTTAGTTTTACTAGGTTTTTCTAGGTTTTTTTTTTGAAAATGTAAATTGGGTTTTGGTTTTTAGTATATGCAGTTAAAGGTTTTGAATTTGGAGATTAATTGTTAAAGGTTTAGCTCGGTTTTTGAGGAGTAGTTTTGATTTTCCGTTGATTTTTTTGAAAGAAGAAGAAGAAGTAGTTTTAATGTTGTAGGCAAGAACAAGAAGTGGTTATAAGAGTTCACACGTGGAGTAAGGGGTAGGCGGGTAATTTTAGTAGGTTTTGGACTAGATCTTAAATTACATTTAAACCAGGACTATAGCTTAATCCGGTTCGGGTTTTTAGGACTAAATAATAAATTTCTCTTTTGAAAAATCTAGATTTTCAGCAACGGGTATAGACCAAAGACTCACAGCTAATTGGGCTCAAGAGGAACCTTGGCCCAGTTTAAATCTAGAATGTAAAGTAAGTAACATTCATTAGAAACTGGAATTTGTCTGCCTTTCACCGTTTCACGGCAGCAGATTGCTTGAGTAAATACAAGTTCCGTAAGCCTCTGCTTCTTGGAATTTGCTTTGCACTGACAGTGTTGGTAAAGTTAATGGGCCTCAACTCCCAAGTCTTCTATCTTCTCAAAGATAATGGGCCTCAACTCTCAAGTCTTTTACTATCTCCTCAACCACCGGCTTCTTCGGGATTAGGGCCAGATAATTAAATTTCAGTCACACCAAATATCATATCATCTAACTGGGTGGCAAAGCATAGTTCGAGTGAAAAATGAAATTATGCAAAGCATAGTTCGGGTAATTATTTTTTGGAATTGTAAAGATTATATTCAAGTTGGACCGAAGCCCACTACCTACAAGCCCAGGTCGCCGGTGTCATCATCCAACGACTTTACTACTGTACTACAATGACATCTGCAACTAATGCAAGTAATTAACACCGATAAAAAAAATTAGGCATCGTGTAACGAAGCATAATGTCCATGTACTATAACAGTCTACTAGGGCGGTATGATTCTATAAGAAGTGCCCCAATAAGCATGAAGCTCTTGCCACTGATTCACTCCATTAGTCCTTTCTGAGTCCTGTCAGATTCACCTGCGTTAGGGATGTCCTCGAGGCCCTTGGCTCACCATCACAATCCTTAAACCTGAGATGGTCGAAAAACTACACATATGGAACTAGAAATGTTGGACATCCGGGCCTTGACCAGTTTGGTACTCCAGGCTTAAGCCCAGCATCAAGTGAAGGAAATAGGAACGTATCCGAGTCTAAGCCCATTTCTAATGTTTTTAACGTAGGAATCAATGTAACGGAGCCCGAAGGGAGGGAGGACCTTCTAAAGACACTTAAATAGAGTGACGCAAAATTAGAAATCAATTTTCAATCTCACCTCAAGAACCATTTTGGGTATCGGACAAGTTTTAGATACATGTTAGATTTTGGATTACATATCAAAATTTGTAGCACGAGGTAGGCAAGTATTGGGTTGCCAAGAAATGTTTATGTGAAGAAGAAATGATTCTTCAAGTTAAAGGAAAAATAATGTGAAAGAAAATACAAGATATATCTCCTTTAGATTCAAACCGCTAGCTCCAAAAGCTTTGCCCTACATGAAAAGATACGTCTTTCTCAGGAGCAAACAGAGGCAAGAATTAATATTTCAAAAGGAAACATTTTGATTAAAGGATGTTTGTTACCTGATCTCTAGTCCCTCCTCATGTACGAGCACGCTTTGAATCTTTCGAAATATCCTCGAAGGTAACTTTCCTTTTCGATAAAATTTTCCGAGACAACTCTTTCTCCTCGTCAGAGAAATGAACTGTGAAAAGATGTTGAGTGGAGAATTGATGGCCTTCCTCGAAGTCTTTGCGGGGCCAGTAATATGCCGAATCCTTCCAACCTCGAAGAATAGGTCATGTGAATAGAACGGGTTCCGAGCTCCAGTCATCGTCAGCAGAATAGTCTGGAAATCCAGGAGTTTTGTTCTCCACACCTTTCACAAATCTGAAGCGAACACCCCAATGAGCAATCTCGTCGTCAAACGCAAGAAAGGCTTCGAAATGTTTGAAGAAATTGGAGGTGATGAAATATTACTTCTCCACAGAGCCAGCAGAAGAGTTGTCCTCGGAGCAGGCGACCCATTTGTTAATCTATTGAATTGAGATGCAAGTAAGTTGCATTATCCCTCGAGGATTAGGCATCGAGCAAATGATCTCGAGAAACAAATGATTTGTATGGCGATAAAATGGTGGAATAAAACCTGTGAGAATTTGGTGGGAAGTAATTAGAATCTTCTCTTCACCACACTTGTACTCTTCAACCAGTTTTGGAGTCAGCCGACCGTTTAGAGAATTAACGGATTTTATGTCAAAGGAAGTAGGTTTAAAACCTAAATTCCTCATCTTGGAAATGAGAACTTCAACGGTAGAAGGAGAAGCCATGAGAAAGAGGAAGAAAAGGAGTAAAAAACGAGAATTCCGTCGGAGACAGAAGTTCCAGCGGTAGAAAGGTCGGAAGATGACAAAAGGAAAAGGGAAAACTTTAAAGGACCCACCTTTATAGGATATCGAATGATGGAAAGAACGGGTACCTAAGGATTCGGTAAAAGGCTCAAGATCAAGACTAAAGGTATAAACTTTATGAAATAAAAAAGCGGTCGGAGATGAGGAAGAAGGAGAGTTCGAAAAGAGAAAAAGTTTTTTACAGGGAGAAAGTAAAACTTAAATTAGGAAAAAGAAACCGGCACTGTAAGTTGGAAGGTCAAAAAGTAACAAAAATCCCGGGAACATGCAGAACGTGTCATAAATATGTCACATCATGTGGATAATGGGGCACGTGTTATGCGAGCAGTATCGAAGGTAAGGTTTCCTTCCCGAGCATCTTCGATACTAGGAAAGGAAAGAGGCAAACTGTAGGGGGCATAAAACTACCAAGACACGTGTTAACACCGCGATGTGGAAGCAACCTAAGAAAACATGAAGCACGAAGTACCGAATAGCATCGAGGAACCAGCCTACACTCGCGCTGCGAAGGAAAGAAGCCATACCTAGAAAGGAAAGAATAGCAAGAAGATAAACGAAGGACAACGAAGTAGTATCAATCTCGAAGACATCTCGGAAAGCCACTGACTTACTCGACAATTCCTGACACCACGATTGTGTATTTTGTCTTATTAGTTGTCATCCACTTGTAGCTCGTCCTATAAAAGGCGAGCTCGAATTCATTTGTAGGGGTTGGATTTTTTGTTAAGTCTTGGGACATTGGAGAGAGTCTATGTTAGTGTTATTCTCCTCAAGTCAGTAAGCACATAATCCATGTAGAATTAGTCAGAGAAATACTTCACATAGAATTAGTCAGATAAATACTTCACATTAATAAATACTTTGATTACGTGTATATTCATGTTCATTCCGAAATCAATCATAGCATGTCTCGATATCATGTTCTCATTAGATTATACGTAATATAGATTGTTAGATGGAAAGTCTCTAAGCATATTTTCTACCAACACACTGTGATTGACCATTTTATAAAATATCTCATGAACCAGGAGAATGTAAGATTATTTCATAAGGTGGAATTATCAATTTGGGCCCATGATAAGTTTGGGCTCTAGATCTTGCTAAACTAATTGGGTTCTAAAGGAGTTTGTTCCCTATTATGCTCTTCCTTGAGGGACGTTCGAGATCTAAAGTCTAATACTAAAACCCTAGGAACGGGGTCCTCTCTCTACCTATAAAAGTGAAACAGTAACCATCACTATCCAAAAGATTTACGATTCATTATGCCTAAGGTGAAGAGAGAGATACCATGACCTTCACAAGGTATTATTATTACTCCTACCAGATGATCGGTAAAATATGATGGATAATGCTACCAAGTATTCCACGTAACTACTCTTGCATATATTATTAGTGATTATCATAAAATTCACAAACCTGCTTTACGTGTCTATAAACTAAATCTTACACTAAGATGATCATATTCTTTGCACGATGCATGATACAAACTACATAGACTCTGTGATGTCCACTCAATGCCAACTAGTTGGTGGCGTTGCAATGTTTGTTGGGACTTCGGAGTCAGGGACAGACCTAGGATTATTTCTTGGGTAGGGCTAGAATATCATTGACTGCCATGATGGCCGAAGGCCGCGGCAAATTTTTTTGGAACAGATTGTATAACTGCTAAACAACTGTAATTTGTGGAGAGATCGGAAGAAAAATGGAAAAGTAATCATACATTTCACACAAATTTAGGTATTAATGCTCTCATTTATGGACTAAAACTATATGAAAGATGGCTAATCATAATATTTTGATGGGCTAAACTAGAAAATGAACAAAATTTCATTACCTAAAATTTAGTTTTTCAAAATCTAGGACGGGCTACAGCCACCTTAGCCCAGCTGTAGGCCCGTCTCTGTTCGGAGTCCTTGGGAGGCTGAGTTCGGGGCACATGCTTTGAGCCCTTGCCAAAGTATGCAAGCCCTTGCGGCGTGAAAATTACCTTTTAGCCCTTGCAATGAAATGACTAAGTTATCCCTCAATTAACACTTGAAATTACTAGTATACCCTTTAACTAATTAACTTATATATTCTTAATCCTATTCCTAAAACAAAAAAAAAACTTTTCTTCACAAAAAAAAAAATTCTCTTCTTCTTCTCCTTCTTCTTCTTCTTCTCTAAAACCAAAACAACGAAATTCGTCGCGAAATCATCGAAACTCATCGATTTAGGAAAATTAATCGTGTGCGTTCTATATAACATGGCGAGGTCTAAAACAAAGGCTGAAAATCGATCCAAAAAACCACAATCTCCGGATGAACCCACTCTTGCCCAAGTTCAACTTCAAAATCGAATCGAGTGAGAAAAAGAAGAAATGGTCGCGATTCGAAGATAATTTCACAAACCCATTTCATCATATTTGAGTCTTATGGTGTGTGATTGAATTATTATGTTGTTTCCATGGGTGAATCGAGAGATTTAGTCGAAAAAACGCACTTTCAGAGCCACATTCGGCCCCTAAAAAACCCAGAATAGGGGCCGAATGCTCCATTTCCCCTGAGAATGAAGAGCAGTTCGGCCCCTATTTTTGGTTTTTTAGGGGCCGAATGTGGATTCGGCCCCTATTATTTTTTTAGGGGCCGAATGTGGATTCGGCCCCTAAAGTGTATATGAAAATAGGGGCCGAATGTGGATTCGGCCCCTACGATAAAAATGAATAGGAGCCGAATTTGGGGTGAATTGTTCAATTTCAGTTGAAGTGTTATGATATGCAAAATTTGGGGAATTTCCATTTTACTTAAATTAGGTGTTGAAATGAGTTTACTTTTAGGTTGTTGAATGGGTTTGTAGTATTAAATGGTTGTTTTTTCAATGGATTAGCACTTGCAGTAGAGAGTACGCTGGCTTATTAGTATCGCGTGGAACTTATAACGAATTTCTTATAGAAGGCCCTGTAATTAAGTTCGCAAGGGTACCTTTGGGACTCAGGAACAGCTCAAACACTTTTTGGAGTTGTATCATTTTGAATTGTGATGCTTGTGATGATACTATATGGTCATTATTTAGTCTGTAAATTACTCACAAGATAAATAGCTGAATGCATTAATCTGTCTCGTGTCCCGCAGGATCTGGATTTTCAGAAAGCCAGCAATAAGTCTCTGATTGAAACCATTGAATGCTAAGACAGCCATTATCCATCTGCAAAGTTGAAAGCTGCTGGAGTTGGTATTTACGCTGACTTCAATCTCGATCTGAGTATTTTCTCTCTTTTCTCTTCTTCATATGATTTTCAATAGCCATGGAAACAGGAAGTTCATCGGATTCTTCTAGTAATGAAGTAGACAGAATTAGCAAGTTAACCGAAACACTCATTCATCACATACTTTCTTTTATTGACGTTAAGTATGCCATCCAGACCTGTGTGTTGTCAAAAAGATGGAGATATATCTGGACTTCTCTCCCGGCTTTAAATTTCGATTCAAAGCTATGTTTTTCAGGCCGTACATGTGATCACAAACGTGTTCTTGATTTCGTTGATAATGTATTAACTCTCCGTGATAGCAGAGGTTTTGATATTAAAAGGTTTCATCTTGTTTGCGGTCCTTTTTATAGTCGAGCTGATGATTTTTGGACCAGTCGTCTTCACAGATGGATAGTTCACGTTGTTAAGGCTAATGTTGAAGATATTAGTGTTAATTACGATGCCAAATCAACATTTAAGGTTCCGGATTGTGTTTTTATGTGCAAGTCACTGAAAAGATTGGAACTAGATATATCTTGTAGGATTACTCTGCCAAATTCTATATGCTTAGTTCATCTTAAGTATCTGAAACTGAAAGACTCTTCATTAAACAACGAAGAACAAATTCAAAAGTTACTGTCAAGCTGTCCTGTTTTGGAACATCTGGAGTTAAGTGATGTTATTGGTACTGGTCATATAAACATCTCTATTTCTTCTCCAACGCTTAAGCACTTTGGATTACATATCAAGTATAATAAACTACGTCACAAAAAATTGAGGTTATCTCCAGAACTGTTGCAAAATCAGCCTTTTGAATTCTCCAATCTGCTACATTTTAAGCTGCGAAAGATGACTCTCTCAACACACTCTATGCATGCGATAGCCTCCCTGCTCAAGATCATGCCTAGTATTGAATCCCTTACATTCGGCTCCCATTTATTTTTATCGTGAGGGCCGAATGATAATTCGGCCCCTATTTCCATATACACGTTAGGGGCCGAATATGCATTCGGCCCCTATTTTCATATACCCTTTAGGGGCCGAATGTACATTCGGCCCCTATTGTTGGGATGGGTTACAGGCCGAATGTTACGTTGTCCGCCCCTACTATGCACACCTGAACATTCGGCTCCTATTCATTTTTATCGTAGGGGCCGAATCCACATTCGGCCCCTATTTTCATATACACTTTAGGGGCCGAATCCACATTCGGCCCCTAAAAAAAATAATAGGGGCCGAATCCACATTCGGCCCCTAAAAAACCAAAAATAGAGGCCGAACTGTTCTTCATTCTCAGGGAAAATGGAGCATTCGGCCCCTATTCTGGATTTTTTTAGGGGCCGAATGTGGCTCTGAAAGTGCGTTTTTTCGACGAAATCTCTCGATTCACCCATGGAAACAACATAATCATTCAACCACACACCATAATAATCAAATATGATGAAATGGGTTTGTGAAATTATCTTCGAATCGCGATCATTTCTTCTTTTTCTCACTCGATTCGATTTTGAAGTTGAACTTGGGCAAGAGTGGGTTCATCCGGAGATTGTGGTTTTTTGGATCGATTTCCAGCCTTTGTTTTAGACCTTGTCATGTTATATAGAACGCACGCGATTAATTTTCCTAAATCGATGAGTTTCGATGATTTCGCGACGAATTTCGTTGTTTTGGTTTTAGAGAAGAAGAAGAAGAAGGAGGAGAAGAAGAAGAATTTTTTTTTTTGTGAAGAGATTTTTTTTTTTTGTTTTAGGAATAGGATTAAGAATATATAGGTTAATTAGTTAACTCTAATCTAATTATTAAGACTAATCATGTGAGGGGTAGTTTGGTATTTAAAAAAGTTGGAAAACTAAAGGGGTCCCAAAAATTACTAGGGGGAGCGACGCCGCAAGGGCTTGCATACTTTGGCAAGGGCTCAAAGCATGTGCCGAGTTCGGTGTAGTACACTTTACAGTACTGTACGGGTACAATTGTCAATTACCTTTTTAATTGACTGGCCCATTAAAGTCCACTCTTAGGAGTTAGGATAATTTTCATAAAATTTATCTGGCCCATATAAAGTCGAGATGTGAATTGTGCGTCTTGACTTGTACATCCAATACGTCTTTGGTAGCATTATCAAAGATTCAAAGATAACCGCATTCTTGAAAGTTGGGTAGAAGGTGCGTGATGTTTTAAATTGAGCCTAATAAGTTGATGTTGTTGTTGAACTGAGCTTTATAGGTGATGTTTTCAAATACAGGAATTGCTAAACTAGAATGATAATTCTCATTCTTTTTTGACTGAAAATAGAGCTCATTTATAAAAGAAATTCCAAATCACTAAACTAATGACAAAGAAAGAACATAAATGTGTGCGAGTCACAACATCCCCATTGAAAAGTAGACAGATTAAGCCCACGGAAATATTAGAGTTGCGAGCCCAACTAAATACAGAACATTTGACGGCCCAACAATGTAATCTGTCATTCTGTTGTGTCTTTCCCGCCACAAACACAACTTCTAAATGCTGTTCCTTGTGGCCAAGTGAACTGGTAGAGTGAAGAAAATCTAAAATGTATATAAAAGTCACTCTTCAGAAATATAAGGCCTTGTTAGGCTTGTTATGAAGTCAAGATTTTACCGAAATATAAGGCCTTGTTAGGCTTAGTCTTGGTGCTAGTTTGCGGTACTAAATTTGAATGGTTCAACGCTCCAAAAATAACATAGCGCTGAATGATTCAGCGCTCAACAAATTATTTTAATTAAAATAAAGATATATCTAATCTATATAATTTATCTAACGGTCCAAAATTGTTGGCACCGAATGGTTTAGCATTTGGACGTCTAATCTAGAAATGCCATAAGAATTAGGTGGGTCTCCTAACTGACGTGGATGTCCAATCTAGTATGTTAGATTGGATGCTATAAGACTAAGCCTTACCGACGTTATTAATTTTTACATACAGTGAGAAATAATGTACAACAAACGCTGAGCAGTGATCTATAATAGTTTGCATATTATAGACATCACGAGGTCCATTTTTCCAACCACAGTATGTACCTATTCATCGACTGTCCATTGTAACATAAGTCCTCTTCGGTAAATCTAACCAGTGCAAAAATACAAAAACATACATCACCATCGAGCAAAAATTGTAATCTTTGCTAAAAGAAAATTTACAAAATCATTTGCAAATGTATAATGTATTAATATTTTAAGGGAGAGGGATATACTTGTTCACGTTTGTAAAATTCCATATCCTTAAATCAAATGCTATAAATAGAACATACGGGTGAACGTTAAATCTCACAAATCATACATAGCAATCATTATCATTATTAGAGCATAAAAATCCACCGATAACCAATAAATCCTATCTCAAAGTCATGGCTAAAATCTTTGGATCAACTTTCTTTGGTTTTTTCTTTGTTTTGGCAATTTTATTTGCTTCTGGTAAATAAAATCTCTCTTGCAAAAATGATACGTCACTAGTGTATATCTATCTATACTAGTCTCTTTTGCTTCGGTCAAAACTAGTCAATATGTCAGTTTATTTCCGTACCTGTCAAAACCTGTCAATGTTTCATTATTATTATTTTTTGATCGGTAAAGAATTTGGTGTCGATGAGTTTCGAACTCAGGTCACTGGTATAATCATCCAGCAACTTTACCACTGTGCTACAGTGACATCGGCTGTCTATGTTTCATATTACTATCGAAACTTGTTCATAATTCGTTTTATCAATGTATATATATATCATGCATTGCGGTTCACTAATCGAGATATTGATGGCTGTTGTCTTTGCAGAGATGGCAACAACGGAAGCGCAACTGGTGTGTGATGTTGGAAAACTAGTGATACTAGGTGGTCCTTGCACTACTTGCCCAGCTAGATGTTTGAAGAAGTTTCCCGTCCCACTCCTTATCGCAAACCTTTGTGTCCCGGTGTTAGGAACATCCGTTTGCGCTTGTTGCGTTGTCGAACAAACTGCATAAGATCAATCTTTGATGGGGTGTATAGTTGGCTACAAATCGCAGTTTGCTAGCCAACACAATGTATCTACCATTTCAATAAGTTTGGCTACTCGATTCGTCCCGCGTCTTGTTTGGCCAATGTTGTTTTTCAGTTTATGAATGGGCTAGTAAGACCCATTGTGTGATGTTTTATGTTTGTAACGTGATTTATGAATGAGAAATCTATGTTTAAGAATATTGCGGAAAATATAAAAACCCCAGGGTCTATGTTTCATGATAAGTCTAGGACTTGAAGTTCAGGCAAATCAAAGAGTTCTTGGGGGATTGAACCATTGAACTTATTTGATCTTAATATAAGGAACCTAATTGGAGCAGTGACATACCCTTCAATATTGTGGTTTGCCAAACTGAGTATCTGCAAGCCACTGAGGGTTAAACTAGGAAAGTACCAGAGAGATTGGTGTCATTCAAATGAAGATAGTTAATAGTGCTATCTTGTTGAATACTTTTTGGAACGTTTCCTGTAAAATTGTTCATGCCAATGTTCAGAGAAGCAAGGTAACTGCAGTTTCCTAGACTGGATGGTTAGCCCTGGACAGGTGGAAATCAATAGCCATAAGACCCAACAAGAGTTGTTCTTTGTCTTCTGAACAGATCGAAAATGGGTTAGCCTTAGCTACTATTTCACCGGCTGCCATCGAGATTTTACCAGTGAATGTGCTTCTGAACATGTAAAAGTAAGGATTGAACCTGAAAGTTCATTATGCGATAAAGAGACGTAATTAGCTTTAGCTAGCCTTTCCACCACTGAGTTTATTGTGCAACAAGTCAATAATATTGTGAAACCCAACCCGTCAGTCCTATAGTCCTACATGGGCTATTAGCAAATCATCAAATTTTCAAATAACCCAACATATTAAGACTAGTATATTTGCAGACGAAATTTAGGGCATCCTTCAAAATTGCATGATCGTAGTTGGTAGACAAAAGTGGGTTTGATCTAATTCTATAGTTAGCCTGTTTGAGCTTAGTGTAGTTAAGTTTACATCATTGACTAACGAAGTCAACTTAGTGTAGTTAAGTTTACATCATTGACTAACGAAGTCAACGAGACAATGCCTCTGATATAGTTATTAAAAACATCTACGCGAGAAAGGTTTCATAGCTTGGCTTTGCTACATACTGTCGAATATTGACTCTTTGATGGCTCCTGTTGTGTATTGTCAAGAGAGATTAAATACTGAAATTTTAGAGGAATTAAAAATTGCAGTGGCCAGTGGGTAAGGGTTATTGAATTTAACAACTTGAGCCCACTAACTGAATTAGTGGTCGCGGAGCCCATTGCATAAGAACCGTTTTCATCGCTCTGTTTTTTTTTTTATCTATGTGCCTAATACTATCATTTTCATTTCGGTCCCCATTGTCACATAATTGGATTCGTTGTAAACAACTTTATTTACAGACTTATACTTTTCAATAATTCTTTTAAAAATGAAAAAATAATACTCCCCAAAAGTGAGATTAATATTATATTTGGAATCTAAATACCGGGTAATAGTTGTTTAGGCAAGATCAACTACTCCCCAAAAGGGTAGATGGGACCAATGAAAGATCATAGGGTGCAACAAATGGATCTAACATGTAAATTTTGAGCAATGCTACGTTGACATCCATTTATCTAGGGAAAAATCCCGCAAGTTAATCTGACCGAGGATGGGAAAGCCCTACAACATTGGGATATGGAATGTGTAGAAATGGGGTCCTGAGCATCTAAGTCTGTCTCACACGGGATTTACTCCCGGTATACATAGCATTAACGGTAAATTTTACTATGAATGAAATAGAAGTTCAAACACGTAAGTATTGTGATCAACTAAACAAAAGTTCACAATCACACTATTAGTCCTACCTATGATTAACAATTAAAATTTTATGAATGGATAAAAATTAGTTTTGTTTACTATAAAATTAAAACAATTGCTTTTTTGGAAAAACTTAGATCCCAAAGCATATATTGTTAGCTCCAAATTTTACTCTACATATAATTAGAATGTTGGTATGAAGAAGTAACAATCAAAATCGAAAACTTTGATAATCGGAAATTGAGATGATGGTGGAAACTGGTGAAGAAACAAGGTATACTAAGAACAACACCGGTAACTGGATGACCTAAATCTTCTTCGGCAACTTCTTCAACTTGACTAACATCTTTGCAGTAACTTTAATAGTATGAGAGTAATACTTTGTTCCACCATTAAATCTAACGCAAAAACTAATGATCACTTCATATGTGGATCGATATTCCGGAATTGAATCTTCGGTTCCCACATAAATTTCTCTGATTGATTTTCGAACTCCATATTCTTGATACCGATAAGGTGATATCAAATGTTTTAGCAAACGTTTAATTCTATTGGCTAAAATTTTAGAGAGAATCTTATAGGTTGTATTACATAGTTCAATTAGCCTAAAATCAACAGAGAAATTACCTTTCTGATCCAAAATTTGCATAGTAGACAATCAACAGGATCTTCGACTAAATTTAATCCTCATTGAATTTTTGTTGGCCAATTTTAACCTCGTTGATTTATCCTTTAATAAAAAAAACAAGGATGGCAATATTTTTCCCCAAAAGATATATAATTACAAGAAAATAAAGCTAATTAGTGAAATGTGACACATAATACGGAGATGTAAGTGGTCGTAAAACGAATTTACAATACACCAGCAGCCCTGCTAGGTGGACAAACGTCTTGAAGAAACGGAAATCAAGTATTGATTCGGAGGTGTGTGCGAAGATGGAACGGCGTATCTTACGGTTTGGGTGGGATGATAATAATGTTACTCTGTTTTTGATACGTGGAAGACCAGTAGGCCGCACCTCACCATAAGCTAGATTTTTGGGGTGGATGTCATGGAATCGGGTGACATGCCTAAAATTTGGGAAAACTTTATGCGATTGAATTTTTTTTTCTCATGATAAGCTTCTAGTTAAGTACTCTTCATTTGAGTCGAAAAACATTTTAAGCCAAGTCTCGAGGAAATCAGAGAACCTAAAATATTTTAAGCTAAGTCTCGAGCAATTCGCAGAATTTGTTTCTGGAGCAAATCCTCTTAGAAGTAGTTCACTCCAAAATAAAGGAGACTCTAAATTGATCAAATTTGATCTTATTATGGCTTTCCTTCAGGCCCCTTTCAACTACTCCTTCAAATGTAGGAGAGTTCAAAAGTCTTCACTATACGACACACATTATGCCGTTTGATAAAAAATCACATACAACATATTGTCTTCCGTTTACAAAACAAATATTAGTACAGACGGGTAACCAGTATCTCATGGATTGTAGCCGGCGGCAAGTTTCTAAATAAATTCAACTGGATTTGTCCAATTGTCTTATAAATTACTAAAAATAATCTCTTCACTAAAACATCATTAACAACAACCTGAATCTCAATGAAACATCATTAACAACAACATGAACCTCAATGCGATGAGGGTGTGGATCATCTTAATGAATACAATGATGAGATTCATGACCCGAGATGACGAGCTAGATTTTTAATCATGAATAAATCATCATTAAAAACAACATCTTTAGTTTTTTATTCACAACATCAACAAAATTAAATCGATAGTTCGGAAAATCTAGATCTTGGAAGTAGACATTGCTCAAGTTTTGACGAAACCATATCTTACTAAACAGGAAATGATTTTTTATCTTCAGTATAAATCACACCACCAATGCTCTGCTATTCTATGTACTATTCAAATAGCTGATAAATATTCACTTCAGGAGGTGGAAGAAGATAAAGAAAGAGAACATGCCGGTGAAGCGAAAAAAAATGTGAAGAAGAAGATGTTGATTGTGTCAGTATTGTTTTCATCATCCATACTTGTTTTGTGATGAAGAGATCCGTTTTGAACCATTGTTGTTATTTTCCCTATATTCCTTTTTCCTTTATTCACTCCAATAACCTTCACTTTTTCCATAATATCAGGAATATCGATGTAGTTCTCATCGATCATGTAATCAATGATCCTGACCGACATGTCTTGGTGTGAAAACCTGGCATGCAAAAAAAAAATAGCAGGGAAAAATGAAAATGAAACATTGAAACTTTTAACCCGAGAAAATGAAAATGAAACATTTAAACATTTAAACTTTTAGCGGAGCAATAAAAAATTACCTTGTCAGTCCATAAACACGTGGAAAAACCTCCTTCTCAAACACATGGCTGGAAGGCCCATGGTCGACATCATGTAGCAATCCTAGACATTTTAAGAAAAAACATTAAAATAACTGATAATTCAACAATATAAGTTTGTAAAATAAAAGCGTTCTTACTCACCCGCAAGCTTCACTACTTGGACATCGAATTTGTCAATTTCAAGTTCTGGTTGGTTATCCTTCAACGCGTTTACAGCAGTACTCGCAAGCGAATAGACACCAAGAGAATGGTCATATCTAGAATGTTTTGCTTCAGTGAAACACTTGTGTGCTAGACCTGAAATAATCAGGCAATTCAAGTCTATTATCATAAGAAAAAGAAAATTTAAACACTGCAGTGCAAAGAATTGATGGAGATTACACGAACATCCAGAGCCTCTATGAGCGAAAGCTCTTAAAGCTAAATATTACCCCAACTGCGACATATTACACATAAATACTAAGGCAGAAAATCATGATAGTTGGGTATGGAAAAAGATCCTCACGGGGGTAAAACACAAAGGAAAACTGCTTTTCAAACCTAGGAAATGGCACAAACATAAACATAAGGACATACCATTGGATTCCTAACATCAAACCACCACACTTTCTAGTATTGAGAACCTGGTCATTTCTCTTTATTTTCCTTTACTAACATTATCTTCTTTGTCAACATCGTTAATTATAATTTCTTTCATTATGTAAAATCTTTGTTAGAATCATCAAATTCAAGAAACTAAATCTAATCCTCAGCCAATAATGACTAAAAAGGAATATAATAACAAAGGGTGGGTAAAGAAATAAATTGAATGATGAAAACAAGAATATGTGATTACCTACGGCAAGATAAACCAATATTTTACGACTTTTATTTGTTTTTGAAGCAGGGAACATTTCACGTTGCATTCTAACTTGCCAGAAACTAGACTTATTTATAGACAAAAACATGCAAAACAATTAACCTTTTTCTTGTCATGTGATGATCATTTAATATTGAAATAAAATATTAAGGCACTTCTTGTAAAAACGCTAATAACATGTCGGTAAAGTTTTCTTATTATATTTATTTCTTTAATTAGACATTTGTATTTCACTTTCCTATAATTATTACTTGTAATATGCTTGTAATTACTAACTGTTCATTTATAGAAGTATAAGAGGGATATAAAAATTTTCGAAGGAGATCTATGTCACTTAACTACGTACTCTAGCATAGTTGTAAACAACAAATTTTGAAAGATTGTTTTTTCATAAGACTTGGAGTTCAAGAACATATTAAGAGATTGTGGGGAATGGAACCATAGAACTTACTTATTCTCAATAAAAAGAACCTAATCGGACCACTGAAAGTTGGTATATTACCTTTGAAATTGGTGTTTTTCAAATTGAGTACAAGCCTCTTATGACACCATAATCAATAGAGAATAGCAGAGGTTTCATTAAGAAGTCTAATCATGTCGAAACCTGCCATTTTTGCAGCTTCTTTTGTAACTTAATTTGTCTGAAAATCAGTGAATAAACATGGCACACTCAAACATCACCAGTAACAGGATGACCTAAATCTTCTTTTACAGATGTCTTCAACTTGACTAACATCTGTGAAGTTACTTGAATAGGAGAGTAATACTTCGTTTCGCCATAAATTCTAAAACAAAAATTAACTTCATCGTTCAGATCGGTATTTCGGAATTGAATTTTAGATTCCCACTTAAATTTTCTGGTTGACGTTCGAATTTAGTATTCCTGATTCCAATTAAGCTTCTCATATAGGTGATTGTGTTGAATGCGTTATCTGTGTTCATAACATTCACACCGAACAAAGTTTCTTCACCTTTAACTTCAGAAAAGAACAAACATGAGTGAAACATATCTATGATTCTAACAGATTGATCAAACAACAACTCTGCTAAGAGTTGTCCCACTGTATACCTATTAAGAAATCCATTAGTACACAGAACTGTGAAGAAAAAGGGATCGTTTAACTTCAAGAAAGAAATGTGAAAAAAATTCAAGAAAATTTATAAACGAAGAATGAGAAAGAAATTGAGGAAGGATTTGAGAGAGGTGTTATTGTTCGTGGTAGTGGTGGTTGATATTGCTACTGATAGAGATTGTGGTGGTGGTGGAGGAGGAGATCATGGTTATTTCGTAGTTCCAACAGGATAAGAAGAACTAGAAGAAGACATGGATCGAACCATTGAACTTACTTAGTCTTAATAAAAATAACCTAATTGTACCACTGAAAGTTGGTATATTACCTTCGAAATTGTTGTTTGTCAAATTGAGTAATTGCAAGAATCTTCTGAACATATAGAAACATGGATCGAACCCGAAATTTTATTTTACGATAAAGTAGCCTTAGATAGCCTTTCCTTGGTTACTATCGAGATTTCACCACTGAGTTTATTACAACTCAATAGTATAAGAATTTGGAGGAAATAATAATGAACCATTAAGGTTGTTCCTCGAGATATTCACATAAACTTTTATGTGGATTTAAAGAGACAAGAAGGGACAACTCCACTTACATTGTTATTGGTAAATGCAATACGCTGTATATCCATGAAGATTATATGATTGCAGTTGTAACCTCTCAAGTCGAATCTTAGCAGACAAAAGTAGGTATTGATCGAATTCTTTTGTTTACCTGTTTGAGCTAATATTTAGTCTAGTTAAGTTTACTTTAATGATTAGAAAAGTCAACGAGACAGTACCTCTGATATAGTTATCAAAAACATCGAAGTGAGAAAGATATTTCATTTGGGATTAGTCATCTGGTCTTTGTTGTGGGTTATCATATTTGTTTTGAAATTAAAGAGTTGGAAATCTTTTCTCACTAAAAGAACTCCATTTTTAGTGGTATCATCAATAAAATCAGCAACAAAAGCAAGAACTTCGTCATAACCTAAAGGCACACAATAATGGAGGCACTAGTTTATACCAAGACTCTAACAACAAAAATAAATATTGTTAGGGCATTGTCCGGTCAAACCCACTAGCGTTGGTATGTCAAGCTAGTTGTCAGTTTTAGGTGTCAAAACACAATTCTTGATTTAGCCTACTAGACTTTAGATTTCGGAATTGAATATAGACAAAGTATTAGAGACCTTGAAGACGAAGACTGTGAAGACAAAGAAGACATCAATTATTCTTCATCGATAAAAGGTTAGTAGGAGTTATGACTTTTATGGAAATTCGTTTATTCTACTTATTTTATCTTTCGAAATAGTCGGCTACTTTAGTAGAGATACTAATAGCGATTGAGTTCGTATTCTTGTCTACATAACCATGTGTCATGTTAGTATTGGTTTCCACGAATATTAAGGTTACAAGATGAGTGAGATAGATTCAATACCATTTTCCATAGCAATGGTTTGCTCTTGTAGGATATGGGTGAATCTAAAGGAGTATCTTGAGCAAGAGTCCAGTAGATTATAGTTGAGGGCGTAATAACACGTCTAAGTACTGGCCCAGCCCAGAACTTACAGCGAATCTAGTTAATCCCTAATTCTGAACAACTGCGGTTCACGAACCGCCGTTGTGAACAGTGACTCCGGATTTCACTCCTGAGTTCCAAAACATCAATTTGTACACGTACATGTACGTGAACCACAGATTCGATGAATTTGGCCGGAATTCAGACGGACGGTTCGAACCATCCGTCCAAGTGAATATTCTCTGGAATTTCACACGGGTTAAACTTCTCACTCCTTTATCTCTTAGTTGGACTTGGTTATCACAAAAATATCTTATGTGGTTCATTAAACGATTCTCAATGTGTCAATAAGATAAAGATTATCTCTGGTCTGTTAGATATCAATCTTGAAGTGATTTTGAGCTAACAACTCACTTGGAAGATAAATGATAAAGATTTCCAGTTGAGATAAATCCAGGTTTCTTTGTGTGCAAGTCAAGTAACGGGTTCGTTTTACACGGGCACTTGCTAACTTGTAGGTTAAGAAACTAGTTGTTTTATTCCTAAGCAACCTATCTTATTAAGTGCTATAAATAGAGGGTTTCAGAACGGAAACCACAAGCATCAAGCATACATGAAGTTTCTCTGTGGAATTGATCGTAAACTCTTTTCACTTAGGTGAAAGCTTGTTGTGGTATAGTCATCCTCTATTACGTAGCAGTTCCTTTGTGGGATTTACCTAACGACTATAAAGACTTCTCTTGAGAGTTGGGAAGCACAGGTAGGAGATTGAGACCTTACTGGTTGAAATCGTATTAACCTGTAACCTTGGTTGTCTGATTAAGTTCTTGTCTATTCTACGGTCCTTCTCTTCTGCAATAAGGCCATTCAAGAACTGATACGCAACTACAGGGTTTAAGGAAGCAACGGAAGGCTGCACGACGTGTTGTAAGACCCAGTTAGCTGCAATTGTATAAGTTTCTTAAGTGATTCTTTTTACAATTGAGGTAGAGATAGTTGGGCATTGGTTACTAGGTTTTAAGCGTAAGCCCAATCTTGTAAGTAAATTTCCGTATGACCTGGAGCAATCCGAAGGAAGTCGCTTTACGTATGTCAAACTGATAGAGGGCGGTTCAAACATACAGTTGATAATTGAGGTTGCAAAACCGGAATTATTTACACAAGCCGTTAACAACGGTTAAAGCAACTCCTAGGCCTGTAAAGGACGTCAGCTAGGGGAATCAAGTGCGCGATGATCTGTGGGGGATCTAGAGACGTAAGGAGTGCGACAATAGCTAATTCTCTTGGAGGGCTAGAGTTGGTGTCTGCTACATCCCAGACCGAAGTCTTATAGTAGGCTAGTGTTTGTAGATAGTTTGTACTGTGCAGTGTTCAATCTGGACGAGGTCCCGAGGTTTTTCTACAGGTTGTAGTTTCCTCGTTAAAAAACTCTCTGGTGTCTTGTGTGCTTTACTTTCCGCATTATATTCTTTGATTATATAAACAAGAAGTACGTTATTCATTACCATCGAGTTGGTCCATAATCCATCCAAGATATTTGCCAAGACTTGTCTTGCATTGGACCAATCACTTGTGATCCGACTCCGATTATCAGATTTGGATATTGATTTTTGAGATCGTCCATATCTTACCATAAGACTCACGAGTCCAAACGAAAAGTTGGTAGTATTTCGGTACCCATGCTTTTTCAATTGGTATCAGAGCCGGTAAACACATAAAAGACGTAACTGTGTATGTTTATCGCATCTTGTAAGTTATGGAAGAGCTTGTAACGTACCACCAAAGTTTGATGGATCAAATTACCTATGGTGGAAAACTGCTATGAGATCGTTTTTGCAAGCTCGGGATTTCAAAACCTAGGGTCTATGTCGAAAAGGGATACACACCTCCAACTATCCTGGTAGGAAGTGAGTCTTTCCCCAAAGACATTGACGACTATACTGACGTAGAAAGTCAAGTCGCCAAGCAAAACTTTGATGGGCTAAACACTATCACTCATGCAGTAACACCTGATTTTTTACATCACGTAGCCACATGTGAAACCTCTCAGGAGGCTTGGGATAGATTAAGGACTGTATTCGAAGGGAATTCAGCAGAAAAAGAAGCTAGACTTTATAACCTCATGTCTGACTGGGAAAACCTTTGAATGCTTGATGATGATACCTTTGAAGAATTTAATCACAAATTGTCTGAGATAGTGAATGCCTGTCACACTTTAGGAAAAATTATTCCGGAAAGACACATTGTGTGTAAAAT
The DNA here is from genome assembly GCA_023529015.1 of Papaver nudicaule. Classification (NCBI taxonomy): domain Eukaryota; kingdom Viridiplantae; phylum Streptophyta; class Magnoliopsida; order Ranunculales; family Papaveraceae; genus Papaver; species Papaver nudicaule. The sequence goes on from JAJJMA010064945.1 coordinate 21,270, forward strand.
TCTGAGGTCATTACCCTCAAGTACAACTCAAAGAAACATGACATCCAAGAAGTTCACGGCTTAACTATAACAAGAAGTAACTTTGTTGCTAAGCTGAAGATTTTCGATCATGAGCGAAAAGATGAAAAGAAATCTATCGCTTTTGTGCACCTCATCTCCAAAAAAATTGTCATGGGCTGATGAGTGTGAAGACCTTGACAATGAAGAAGTGAAAACTGAACTATCTCTGATTACATAACAACTAAAGGATCTTCTCAGATCCACAAGAGACAGGATCTTCAGGAGTAGAGGATCCTTACCAACATTGAAACCTAATCCTGATCGGGATGAGCATGATCTCGCTGATGTGCAATGTTTCAAGTGGCGAGGCTTTGGACACATGAAAGACATATGCCCTAGTAAGGAATACTATAAAAGGGATAATCCTCTCTCAGCTCGGTTCGATGATGTGCCTGACCAACATGAATTCGAACTAGATCATGAAGAAACTGCTTTAATGGCAGATACTTCAGATGAACGATCTAAGCATCATGATTTGAAAAACATTTTAATTCATCAGTTGATCAGTAAGAGCGAGGACCTATTTCAAGAAAACAATCAGTTAAAATCTGATCTTGAAAAGGTAGAGAAAACCTTTTTCCTGAAATATCAAGAACTTGAGAAATTAAGTGATGATCTCTCCTCAACTTTATCACTAAAATATAGAGAAATTGATGCCCTGAAGGATGATCTCCAAAGACTATCTGGTAGCTCGGATAAAGTAGCAGCAATGTTATTTGGTCAAAAGGCCTTTGGAAATACCAATTGGTTGGGGTTCAATAGTAACACATACACCAAGAACAGTATTTTCATTATGGCTGGATCCGGTCCACCATCTAATGGAAAAAACAAGGGTATACCTTAGAAAGCTAAAACTCATGATGAAAAACCTTCCAAGAGTTGCCAGTACTGTGGCAAATCTGGACATGTCCAAGGAAGGTGTCGGCTGCTTAAGGGAAACAGAAGAGATGTAAATAAGCTCCAAGCTGACATGGATAAAATGAAAAAATCCCTGAAGCAATTCAAGGGAGCGATGAAAAACGTGGAAAGTTCAAGAGGACATGAAAAGGGTAAGAAAAAATCTCAGCCCGAATCAGTCTCTAGCAACCACTCTACAATCAACACCCC
>JAJJMA010064945.1:37436-53246 GCA_023529015.1 Papaver nudicaule
AAAGACTTCCTTAGAGAGTTGGGAAGCACAGGTAGATTGATCCCTCAGCGGTTGATCAGAATCACCTGTAACCTCAGTAACCTATCCTAGTTCTTGTCTATTCTAAAGTCCGTCTCTTCTGCTATACGGCTATTCAAGAACTAGTTAAGTTACGTAAAGGTTTGAAAGGTAGCAACGCACGGCTGCACTCGGTGTTGTAATACCTAGTTGGCTCCAGTTATATAAGTTCCTTAAGTGGTTCTTCCTGTATAACTGAGGTAGATACAGATTGGGCATTGCGAAGTTGGTTTGCGTGTCAGCCCCGATTTGTGAAGTAGATTTCCGTATGACCTGGATTTGACAATCCGAAGGAAGTCATCTTTGTTTATGGTAAACTGATAGAGGACAGTTACACCATAAGTCAACAGTTTTGGTTTAAAACCCAGTATTGCTGACAAAAGCCTTTGGCATCGGTCAAAGCAACTCCTAGGCCTGTAACGGACGTCAGCTAGGGGAATCAAGTGCGTGACGATCTGTGGGGGATCCAGAGACGTAAGGAAGACGACAATAGCCAATTCGCTTGGAGGGCTTGAGTTGGTCTCTGCTACATCCCAGACCGAAGTCTTATAGTAGGCTAGTGTTTGTAGTCAGTTTGTACTGGGCGGTGTTCAAAACTGGACGAGGTCCCGAGGTTTTTCTGCAAGGCAGTTTCCTCGTTAAAAAACGTTTGGTGTCTTGTGTGCTTTTACTTTCCGCATTATAACTCTGATTTATAATTAAAGCACCAAGTAGTACGTTATTACATAACTGTTGAGATTACTCCAGTTAGAGGTTTGGATATTGATTTTTGAGATCGTCCAAACTCTTTACCATAAGACTCACGAGCCAAAACGAAAAGTTGGTAGTATTTCGGTACCCCTTCTTTTTCACCGACTTCCTGGCAGACTTTCCAATTGAAGAAGAAGAAGAAGAAACTGAAGACATCCCATTTATGGAAAAGGAAGATTTAGATGAAGGAGTTCCAGACTTACTGAAAAGAGATCCAAATCAGTGGGAGGTATACGTGGACGGTTCAGCTAATAAAGAGGGCAAAGGAATTGGCATAGTCTTTATTTCGCCAAAGGGTTCAAGAATAGTCCATTCCTTCAGATTAGAGTTTCCAGCTACAAACAATGAAGCAGAGTACGAAGCGGTAATACATGCTATGAGGCTCATCATTGAGATGGACATCAGCAACATCCGTTTAACTAGTGACTCCCAGCTAGTCATTCGACATATCCTAGGAAGATATGAAGCACACGACAACTCACTGAAAAAGTACTTACAATTGGCAAGAGAATACGCTGACAAAATTACCGGCATCGAATTCAGACATATATGTAGAAATGACAACAGACATGCTGATGCGCTGGCATTTATCTCTTCTATGATGGCGGATCCAGAGGTGCCGTCAATTGCAATTGAAAGGTTAAAGATGTCGTCAATAGAAGAAAGAAGGCAACGGGAAGTCTTGGCGGTAGACATCGAAGAGTCGGCGGAAACAGATTGGCGGACTCCTATCAGATATTACTTAGAACATCTCACCACTCCTGGAAACAAACTGCTAGCGCATAAAGTTATAAGCAGGTCAGGAAATTATGAGTTAAGAGATGGCGTATTATACAAAAGATCATTTGATGGGCCACTATTACGATGTGTATCAAGGGAGGAAGGAAAGAAGTTGTTGAAAGAAATTCATGAGGGAGATTGCGGAAATCATAGCGGACAGTGGGCATTGGCTCTAAAAGTAAAGATGCAAGGTTATTACTGGCCTTGGATGAATGGTGATTCTGCAGAATATGCTAAGCGGTGTAGGAATTGTCAGTTATATGCAAGAAGAATAAAGGCGTCGGCAGTCTCACTAAATTCAGTATTAATCCCTTGGCCCTTTGCCAAGTGGGGGATTGACATCATCGGACCACTAACACCAGGATCAGGACAGAGGAGGTATATCATTGTGGCAACAGATTATTTTACTAAGTGGTGTGAAGCCAAGGCAATTCGACAGAGAACTGGTAAGGAAGTTTTTACATTCATATGGGAGAATATATTCTGTCGTTTTGGTGTCCCGGCGGAAATCTGTACTGATAATGGAAAAGAACAAGTCGGCGAGAATATCGAAAATTTATTGGCAACATATGGCGTAAAGCTAGGAAAGTCAACTCCTATTTATCCTCAAAGCAATGGGCAGGCAGAAGCCACAAACAAAACAATAGGAATGGGGTTGAAAAAGAGAGTCGAAGGACACAAGAAAGCATGGTGTGAGCACCTTCACAATGTTTTATGGTCTTACAGAACCACAATCCGAGAGGCAACTGGCGCATCTCCTTTTTTACTCACATTTGGTGCAGAAGCGGTACTTCCTTCAGAAGTTATATTGCCAACAACAAAACATGAAGCTTGGGAGAAGAATCTCAATACGGACTTAATCTTGGCGAAACTAGATGATTTGGAAGAACAGCGACTCATTGCTTTGACTCATATGGAAAATTATCATCGCCGTCTAGCCAGGGAATATAACAAGCGCGTCGTACCAAGGGAATATCAGCCTGGTGACCTGGTGTTAAGAGAGGTACCGCCGTATAAGAAGAAGAAAGGATGTAAAAAGATGGAACCAACTTGGGAAGGTCCTTATGTTATTAAGCGTGTAGCGGGTAGTGAGCCTATGTGTTAATTGATGAGCATGGTAAAGAACTTGAGCATCCATGGAATGCCAAGTTTATTAAGAGGTTTTATCCATAAGGCCACATGTAAAATCCGAAGTCTTGGGGGGGCATAATACCCAAGAAGTCTTATTAGCTTTTGTAATTTGCAGCAAATAAGATTCGGGGACGTAGGTTTGCTTTTATGCGCCGAACCCCGTTAACAAATTATTGTGACATTTCAATTATTTACATACGGCGACAAACATCGAGACGCAAAATTGCCAAGAAAATTACAAGGCTCAATAGCCATATGCTGAGGCAAAATTGCCTATAAAATTACAAGGCTCAATAGCCATACGCTGAGGCAAAATTGCCAAGAAAATTACAAGGCTCAATAGCCATATGCTGAGGCAAAATTGCCAAGAAAATTACAAAGCTAAATAGCCATGTACTGAGGCAAATATCGCCATGAAAATTATACGCTGAAGCATAACAAAACATTTTGGATTTCAGTGATCATAACTTTGAATAACAGCGAATCTGGCCACTCGAACTGTAATTCCTTACGTGTTACTTGTTGATCTGTAAGTGATGGCAGAAAAATATAAAACTCCAAGAGAACTCCCTGAAGGGACGGCTCTCGGTTAACCAACCACTTATAATAAGATCGTCGACGGGCACAAGTAGCAATGTATAACGTAAGGGTGTGATGTGGTTAGAATGAAGTTGTCAGCTCATCATTGAAACTAAAATGGATTTGATTATACATGCGGCAACAAGAGGAAAGAAAGACTCAAATATTAAGTTCCATAACAAAAGAGTGGGAGAAATAAACACATCTCATGATGAACAAAAGCAAGAAAAACTAAAGAACTATCCAGATTACATTTGGTGGCTGAGGTTGAACCATCCTTAATACTTGCAGTCCTGGAGGTTTTAAGGAATTGCTAATATCCATGTGAAGATCCTTAACGAAAGTGCCGTCATTTTTCTCCACCGACAACGGTAATTACACCTTTTCCTTTGTCTGCTGGATCGGCGCTTTGGTCATGATTCTCAGGGGCAGTCTGGACGTCATCAGCATTGGCGTCTCCGCCGTCATTCTGAGGGAAGTTCTCACCATTAGGATTTGTACGTTCATCGTCTCCAGCGGCATTGACTTCAGCATCTTCATCCCCATCTTTTTCACTTCCTTCGTTTTCATCTCCATCTCTTTCGCTTCCTTCGTCTTCACCCTTTTCTTCTGACTCTGATCCGCTGTCAACTAGAACAGTTTCATCAGCGGCAGAAGGAGAACCCTTGCTCTCAGCAGCAGAAGGAACATATATCTTCCATACCAGGAGAAAGGCGGTCAGGAGCATACTCCTTTGGTATCTTTTATCTTATGCTTACGGTAAAATGTATCTAAGTACATTTGGATGGCGATGAAGCCGGTTGCACTTATATTAGCAGCATGTTGTTCTTCTTTCTCTACTGCAGCATTCTTAGCAAGATTTAACTCAGATTGCTTGTGATCATTCATTTTTTGAAGTTTAGCGGATTTGGAAGATTCCACCTCAAATTTCTCTTTGTATTCTTGGAGAGTCTTAATTTCATTTTCTAGGTTGGTAATCCTGCCGGTACACAACAAATGTTCTGATTTCAGCATCTCATTCTCAGATGATTGATGCTTCTTAGCTTGTTCTTCAAATTGAGCAATCCTAGAAACACAACCTTCATGCTCCTTCATGGCAGCAGATCGCTCTTCTAGCTTGGATTCAAGTCTCTGATTCTTTTCTGAAGTCAAAATAGAAAATGAGTTAGAAACTGAGGCAGTACTAACCCGTTGAATTAATAGGCATAGTGACGATCATAAGACGGTTAGCCTGCTTTTTTTTGTTTTTGACGTAGGGGGGTGAAGAATGTGTGGTTGGTAAGGGTGATTTTGTGCGACTCATACAAATATATTGAATCACCCCTGGTTAGTGAGTTGACATGGGTTTTTGCTCTCCTCAAATCCTATTTTGCTCTCCCTCTAACAAAAATCAAAACTATCGCACCACCTCCTTCCATTCTTCTTTTTTCTCGTCAAAGTGCGAACCCTTTTCTTCCTCCTCCCTTTAGACTCCAGTAAGCAGCAAATCCAACCCCTTTACTGTTTTTCATCAAGAAATCTACAATCACCAATTACTAGTTAACGGTAATCTTTACATAAATTTAATTGATATCTGTATCCAGTAATTTATGGTTGAAATATTGATTTTTCAGTCAAAATCTAGGGCAAAAATTTTTAGGGCAAAAAAATTCACACTAAATTCATTGTTGTTTATTGTGCTCTTATGATTATTTTAGCAACGCTAATTGAATCAAAATTTCAAGTTTCTTTAAATTGTTACTGATTTTCGGTGTTTTTGTTATTTTGGTTGATATCATATATGGGTAAGAAGAGGAAGCAAAATTCTGGGTGTCACAATAGAAAGATGAAAGTCAAGAGAGATGCACTTGCTAATTCTCTTGCAGGTTCTTTTGATATATATCTAGTGAGGAGAAATCAACCAGAACCCATAGTTGAGAATGATGGTGATGCCGATAATGGTGTGATAAGGACATTGAGATTAATAGTGATGAGACTACTGAAAGTATAGATGGAAATGAGAATATTAATGGTGTTCATAATGAGAACAATGAGAGTGAAGGTGTGGAACAGTTACATGTTGATGGGGAAAGTATAGATGGAAAAGGTGGTAATTTAAACACAATGGAAGACACAAATGCAGTTGAACATGTTAGTGATGAATTAGGATATGAAGCCATGTTTGATCCAGATAATTGGAAGGTAATTGATCAGAAACTTATTGATTTTCTAGTAGAGAAGGGTCCTGTTAGAATTGATGGTATCAAATTTCCTAAAGATGAAAAAGGCTATGTTTCTCTAGTTATTATTACTTTCGAATCATGGCAAACTTTGAGAAGCAAGACAGGAGATGGTTAGTATATTCTACATCTTCGGACAAGGTTTTATGTTTTTGTTGTAAATTGTTCAAGAAAAGAAATACTAGTTTTCACTTATCCAGTGATGGTTTTAATGATTGGCACAACTTAGGTGGAAGGCTTAAACAACATGAACAGTCTCCAAAGCATTTCACTTGCTTGCAGGATTGGCTTGAATTGGAATTCAGATTGAGAAAAGAACAAACCATCGACAAGATCTTACAAGAACAAATAAACAAAGAGAGAGCACATTACAGAAATGTTATGGAGAGGATAATGGACTGTGTGATGTATCTCTCGAAGAATGGGTTAGCATTGCGTCGAGATAGCGAGAAAATCTATACAAGAGATAACTGTAATTTCTTAAGTCTTATAGAGTTACTTGCTAAATATGATCCCGTGTTAAAGTATCACTTGGAGAGTATCGAAAAGAATGAAATGCGTTATCATTATCTTAGCCACAAGATTCAAAATGAGTTGATTTCAATGCTTGCAGATGCGACGAGAAGCTTTATTCTTAAGACAATCCGCAAAGCCAAATACTTCTCTATTATTCTTGATTGTACTCCACATGTGTCTCGCAAGGAACAAATGTCTATTGTAATTAGGTGTGTAGATGTTACAACATCGAGAATTGAAGAGTTTTTTCTTGGGTTCTTGAAAGTGGAAGACAAAATAGGAGAAGGTTTATTTTTTGAACTTCAGGATGCATTGATAAAGCTTGGCTTAAACATTGATGATATAAGAGGCCAGGGTTATGACAACGGATCAAACATGAAAGGAAAACATAAAGGTGTGCAAGCAAGATTACTCGAAGTTAATCCAAGAGCATTCTACACGCCTTGTGCTTGTCATAACCTCAATCTTATACTTTCAGATATGGCGAAGTCTTGTCCTAAAGCAAGTTCTTTTTTCGGGTCCATACAACGTATTTATACTTTGTTTTCGGCTTCTACAAACAGGTGGGATACGTTTAAAGAAGAAATTGGAGCACATGGTCTAACTCTTAAACCATTGTGTGATACTCGTTGGGAAGCCCGTGTAGCAAGTCTCAAAGCAATCAGATTCCAATCTCCACAAATACGAACAGCTTTAGAGAATTTGCGAGATTCATCCCCTGTTCCTAAAGAAGTCAGTGCTATTGTGGAGGGTAAAACACCCTCGAGACACGTGTTAAGATCAGAAGGACCGAGCTCTCCCCCAAGGGATACCGCAACCCTGCTTCGGTATTAAACAACAGAGTTTCCCCGAGGCAGAACACAACGAAGAAAGACTCGCACCAGTCATCGAAGGAAAGTGGTGCGAAGGTATCTTCGGAGGGGCATCGCCAAAGGAACCGCCTTACTCGACAGGCTCTGACACCACCACGATTAAATAGTATGTCTTATTAGCTTTAAACCACTCAGACTCGGCCTATATAAGGTGAGCTCAAGAAACTTTGTAAGGGTTGGATTTTTAGTGTAACCTAAGTGATGTGAGTGGGATTAGGTCTGTATCTCCTCTAACTCCTTAGGATCATATCCATGTTCTATTACGAAAAAATACAATTCACCGTTACACTTTATTCTTGTTATCTGTTTTGTTTAGTAATCTTTGGTATAGTTCTTATGCCTTCGTACCATGTATAATGCATTGATAAACATGGGTTTTGTTAAGATCTAATGGTTGTGGAGTATAGAGTACCTATGTAGATTTTATACTCTCACAGTTTGGCGCTAGAAACAAGGACTGATTAAAACAACTTAGGGTTTTCCTGTGAATTAGGGTTTTTCGAATTCTCTTGGGAAATTTTTTTCTAGGGTTTCTAAAAAACTTCTTCTCAAAAATGTATTTTCATCACATTTTCATTACAAGCTCCATCACCTTGGACGTCTAAAGACCTTCAAAGCTTTAGCATGTTCAAGGATTTTGAACAAATCATCAGTATGATAAGATCAAAGTCTCTTTAAGGATTTCAAACCTTGAAACACAGAGACCTAATCAAGTGCATATCAAACTTCCTCAAAAGTTCCAGAAAATACCCTAAATAGGCTTGTTCTATAACTACTTTACGAAAAATATACCTAGGGTTACTTTGGGGTTCTTAGTACCTAATCTATATTTGGAAATAAACTTCGCAACTCTCGCACCCAGAGTGTAAAACTCGGAAAGAGATGGTTCACCAAAACCTCCCAGTTAGGAAGGTTGATTTGGACAAAAACAGATTACAGTGAGGGATTGGCCAAAACGGGTACAATCCACGCTAAAATCTCGCATGATAAAATATGTTACAGCAGCTAGACATACCTGTCAGACCGTATACTTCAATAGCCGCCTTGGACCTCACGGGTTTTTTGTGTTTTGTAGGTCATCTTCAGCATGACTTCGAAATCCGATCAGATGCCGAAGCAAAAAGTGGGTTCCTCGAGACAGGGCAAAAGCTCCTCGAGGCATAATACCAGATTCTCCACAAGCAAAGGGCTATCGCCAGAGGTGGCAACAAGTACAGTCCAGCACAGGGAACGCATAAACGAAGAGGAGGTGCACATCGAGGATCTAGGCCCAGATGGAGAAGGGTTCCCAGAGGATAACGCACTACCCCAACAGCAAATACAAGAAGAAAACGAGGATAACGACGAAGGCGAGGACGAAGACACCATCCCGAATGAAGCAATCCCAGCGAATCAACCCACTGAAGACGCCACAGCGAGGGCTGCACAATTCAGGAAGTTGATTCTAAAAAACAAGAAAATAAGAAGACCAAAAAAGCAACTGGCCGAGGCAAACAAGAAAGCGACAGAAAAGTCGGCCTCAAACTACAAAGGAAGCAACGAGGGACACTCTCGTCCACACCCCATATCTCAATCTAAGGGGCACTCTGCATCAAGGAGCCATACCAAACCCAAGGGTGAAAGCAAGGGCCATGGAATCGTGGTCTCGAGCAAAAGAACCGAACCGAGTATACGCCCGAAGGGGAATAGCATTCAGCTGATCTATGAAACTGAACAAGCAAGGAAGGACGCCGAAACACAGGCATTACAGCAAGTAATGCTGGACCAAATCAAAACGCTTCGAGCTGAACTTTTTGATAACAAAATGCAATCAAGTGATAGGATAAAGCTGACACAGGCAATAAATGATGTCAATCGCTCGCCGCTAAGTCCAGAAATTCTCTTTAAAGCCATTCCGGTAAAATGTACCATGCCAACCTTCGCATCAATCTTTGATAGTTCGGGAGACCCAACTTTGCACATCAAAATGTATCTACGAATGTTCTTGACTTATGCTAATAGAGACGAGGTGCTTTGCAAGTATTTTCCTTCTAGCTTGAAAGGGGAAGCCTTGGCTTGGTACGATAACCTAACAGCCAATTCGATCTCGTCTTTTGAAGAACTCTCCAAAGTATTCATACTTCACTTCTTATACAACAACTCATCAAAACCAGGAGTCGAAAATTGTTCAGCATCAGAGTAAGACCGGGGGAATCTACCAAAAGCTTGACGGACAGGTGGACAGACCAGTGTGTAGAAGTGGGAAGTGGAGCATCGGAGAAAGACAAAGTACGAGCATTCCTGAACGCACTCAACAAAAATTACCCCCTGTACGATAGGCTCTTCTCCAAAAACCTTGAGACGCTACAAGATCTCCGAAAATATCAGAATGAGCGAATTAAGTTGGAGGAAATTAAAGAATAAGCAACTCAGGGGAAAGAGGCCATTCTAAAGAAGGTCCATTCGATAAATAATCTATCACTCGAAGAGCGCGATCAGATAATGAACAATCAATCTGGGGATCCTTTAAAGAGAGAAAGGCAAAATGACAATAGCAGGTATGGCAACGAGGGAAATTTAGTGATGGCAAGTACCATGATAACAGAAAATACGACGACGGTAGAGGAGCAAGCTCTCGGGGAGAATACGAAGGAAATAACACCCAGCGAGGGCAAGAGGGAAGTAAAAAGTTCGGAACTCCTCGGTCAGGATTCCCTGCATTCCAAGACAGGAAGCTCCCAAAGCTGTGTGTATCCATCGAAGAATCCCTTCGAACCATCGAGCAATCCGAGTTTGCAAGCGAAATGAGGTACCCGAGGAGTAGGGGTAACCAGCCCAAGCATACTAAGAATTCCCGGGATTATTGTCAATTCCATAAATTCTATGGACCTACAACGGAGGATTGCGTCACATCACAGGATCAAATCTATTTCTTCATCACAAGGGACAAGTTCAAGCACCTCCTGGAGCTACCGAAGCCACCCCTAAACCAACCTCAGCCGAAGGAGGAGCCAAAACACGAGGCTTATGTCATCACGATCGATCGTAACATCCCAAGGTTTAGCGATTGTAACTCCATAGTCCACACAGACACCTGCAGGCGAGGCCCCGAAGGAATCCAGACGGACCGAATTCACAAAAGAAACTTTGAGGGAGAAGAAATATTTAGTGTAGCTATGAAAGAACACCTCGAGGAGTGGCAAAAGCAACCAATTTTTTTCTCTGCGGCGGACATCCCTAATGAAGGAAGATTGCACAATGACCCCCTAGTCATTACATTGCACATCGAAAAGACAACTATGTCAAGGATACTGGTAGACCCAGGAAGTTCCGTCGATATACTCTTCGGATGGACGTACGATAAATTGCTTGGAAAGAACATTTCCTTGGTACCCTCCTCGTACAACATCTATGATTCAACGGGAAACCCTCCACACCACGAGGAGAGCTATCATTAATGATCCATGTGGGAAGTCTGGAACGGCCAGCATCATTCTGTGTAGTGGACATAGAATCTCCTTACAATGCCATCGTGGGAAGACCTTGGTTGCACTGCATCATGGGTGTAGCCTCCACCCTACATCGAAAAATCAGATTCCCAACTCCACTCGGGATCGCAGAGAAACCTGGTGACCCCACCGAAGATCGTATGTGTAACGAGATAGATGTCCAAGCAAGATAAGGAAGCCAGGATAGTCCGAAATAGGCCAAGCACCCAAAATTCACGGACGCCAACATAAAGGAATTCATAGCCGAAGTTGAAGCAGGGATGGCAAACACGACCATAAAAAAACACAACAACCTGCAAGCAAGGCACCAGACCTACCAGCGGGGGAAAAGTCACTACCTTAACAAGGAGCAGTTCCTCGTCGCAACTAGTAGCATCCAAACTCCGAGTGAATCGACAAACCCCGGCAGCATAGGCGAAAATACGCCACAAGAACAATTCTGGGAAAGACCCTATGTAATTGAGAAAGCGCTCGGAAATGACACGTACATCTTGGTTAACCTCGAAGGCCAAAGGCTAAGTACTCTAGTCGAGGGAAAGAACTTGAAACACCTTAACTAGAGCGTTATATGTAAGCAACACAATGAAATAGATATTTAAATAAATGGAGAAGCTTGATTGATCTAAAGTTGCACTCTTCGATGCATTCCATTTTTCAAACTCCAGATCCTACCAGAACGGGTAACAAACCTAATCTGGCTAGGCACACTCGCAAAAGGCTCCAACGCCACAAAAGCAAACTGGCCAGGCCGCCATATCTCCCCTAGTGCCTCGTCGCAAATAAAAGGCTCTAACGCCAAGGCCTAGACGCCAAAAACATAAAAAGACCTCGAATAACAGGCCCAGAGCTGATGTTCATATAAGACCGTAAGGGCCTTACGAGCTATATGACACAGTCCTCTACCTACAAGACACCCCGTTAGCGGTGGGTACTTTGTATCTAGGCTAAATAAGATGATGATACATTTGGACCCACTACCACACGACCATGAGGACCTGTCTTTCTGAGGCATCGAGGGGACGATAAATGGGATTAACATCTACCTTTAAAGGTGGATGGAACCCCGAGGCAACTGATTCACCCACATTCACGGAAGTGGTATGCGAATTACACGGCCAAGGGACCTCATCTGAAAACCTAAAACATAGCCCCGAGGAGGGGCTAACGAGAAACAGGCTGGTCGAATTCTAGGCCGCGACATGAGAATAGTACCATGTCTAAGCTCCAGCCTTAACCGACACTCCCCCATCGAGTTACTTTATTATCGAAGCGCAAGCATGGCTGCTACCCACCGTAAGTTCCTCACTTTACTTGGGGAAAGTGGATTATCAGAACACCACCATGTTCTCTCGGAGGATACCCTGTATCCTCGATAACCCCCCAGTACACCGAGGCAAAACGGGTACCTATGGCCTCGATAGACTTTGTTTGCTTTAAAAACAGGCAAGTAGCTAAAAGCCTTTGGTAAGGGTGATCCGTAAGCCCCCACTAGCTTGGTTTACTATCTCCCACGTCGAAGTAAGCCCTGGAGTTGCACCTCGAGTAGCCTTAGGAGCCTAGAACATACAAATTAAGTTCCCAACACGCATACAAATTAAAAAGAAAAAATCAAACTCCAGTCAAACAATAAAGGCTTCTCCATAGACGTAGTCAACACAACTTACAAGCACAAAAAATGGGACAAAGCCAAGTACAAGAATTCTGATATCAGAAAGCAAAAAAGGAAAAAACAAAAGTTTCACTGCTATACAACACGGGAGCAACTTCATTAGACGGCACAATGAGAGGAGGGGAGGGATCTCCAAAACCTTCCATGTCCTCCCATAGCTTTTCTTCAGCCTCCAGATCATCTTCATAAGTCCGAAAGCCAGAGTGATCCTGCCTAGAAGGAGTGAGTTCTCTAATGGGCGCAGACTCACTTTCGCTCTCCTCACTGTATGCGGTTGAAGATTCTTGAAACAAATAGCAGCTCACTTTATCGAAGATTACACCCGCACCACCACCAGCACTCGGCACTTCGACGCCACCAAGATCCTGTGCAGCATTATCGGCAGAATCAACAGTCTTGGTTAAAACATCATCCTTCGGACCATCCGGGGGATCGCTTTTCGAATCATCCTTCGAGCCTTCCTCCGGAGCATCCTTCGAGCCACCTTTGGGATCATCTTTCGGATTATCCTTCGAATCACCATCGAAATCATCCTTAGAATCACCCTCAGCATTTCCTTTGGGATGGCCTTTGGAGCCATCTGAGTAATCATCATCGGAATCATCATCGCCATCATCATCGTCATCTTCAGGACCTTTGTCTTCAGGAATTCTCCCAAGAAGCCCTCTCCTTCGCGCTTCATCCCTAGCTAACTTTACAAATACCTCTTGAGGAAGCAAGAATTCATCGCCTGGAAGTATCGCGTTAGCATCCCTTGCACCAATTGCCCCATAAGTAGGAGGCTCAATGCCAATGGCTCTAAAAAGAGCCCGACCATGCCTTCGACAGGCCATGCTAGTAGCTAAGGAGGTAGTCAAAGCAGATCGAGTAAGCAGTTCTTCGACAACCCGCCCATGCCTTAACTGATGGTGAACGAGGGCAATGCCAGTAACCATATTCCTAAGGTCCTGCTGACACCTGAGGTGAAAATTTCGTTCGGCAGTCACTTTCTCAGCACTCCTCTGCACATCTTCCGAGCGGCGCTTACGTTCAAGCTCCAACTCTCGGGAAAGCCTGTTCACGTCAGATGTTCGACGTTGCTGTTCCTCGGACAATTCCTTCGACAATTGTTTTGCCCTCCCTTTAAACTCCAGCTTCTGATCGGCCTCAAGCACCAACTGATTGGCAGTTTCGTCCCTTGCAGCTTCGGCGTCTGCAACCTTCTTTTGTAAGTTAGCTTCTATGCCTGCAAAAAGAAAAAGCAACCACAAGTGGAACTGAGATGGAAGCCCATAATCCAAGGAGCACCGCAAGAACAAAATAAACACAATCAGGGTTGGCACCCTACTTTCTTTGATAATCATATACTCAGTCACTTCATGATGGTTGGTGAAACGGGGTTCGGAAACCCTCTTCCTAATATTATGAGAAGAGGCCGCTCCTAGCCTAGCAAGCTCTAACCGATACTCATCAACCATTTGAGAAAGATGGATGTTCGACTTTTTGGCCTTGGAAAGCTCCATGTTTATGTCAGTAACACCCTTCTTCAAAGCATCATTCCCCGCAGTCAGCTTTTTGTTGGCATTTCTCAAAGCAGCCATTTGGACCTTCAAATTTCTGATATCTTGTTCTAGGTTCCCATCACCACCTTACCAGAGACACTAATCGAACTTTCCTCGCGGGCAGCATCTTGCTCTCGTGTCAAAAGATCTGCATCTAGCTGGAAGAAGTGATTCTCCCTAGCAATAGTCCCATTCCTATTTCTTTCCTCCTCAAGAAGACGTTCGGTCTTCGTATTTCTTTTCTTCTCTTCAACTAGAAGGCCCTCAGCCTCATGCCTTTTCCTTCTATAATAATCATGGTCATTCAAGGCCTTGTTCCTCTCTTCTACAAGCTTATCAATCTCACTTCGGTGACTCCCACTGCCAGAAGAACTGTGCGAGGGTTTCCAACTATCGCGGGGATTGCCTAAAGATAGCTTGGCTTCACAGAGTTTTCTCTCGCCTTCTTCCAACTCGCCTTTTGGGGGAAAGCAACCAATTGCTCTCAGAACAATGGCTACAAAAAGAATGCAACAACCACAAAAACAACAAAATCGTTACCTATTAGCTTCTTCCTCCTAAGAGCGCTGCGAGTCTTCTCTTTGGCAAGCTCTTCTTGCATACGGAGAAAATTTCGCTCATAATACTCAGCTTCGCCAGACAAATTGAAGGTGTAAGCCAAATGGCCAGAGAAATGGTAGTCATTCTGCCAAGACATTACGCAACAATAATTAGCCAAAAAACAGAACATAAACCAACACACAGCAAACGCAAAACAAACTCACCATCTGAAGCATAGCCAAGCTCTCTTCATAGGACAGAGGAGGATGACGAAGATCATAATCCATTCTGGGCCAGTCGCCCCCAATAACGTTGCCAAGCTTCTTGCAAAACTCGGGATCCAAAGGGCAACCCAAAGGATCAGAGGCATAGGCACCAAAACGAGATGAGATCTCCATGGAAAAATCGCTTGGATTGTGGTTCGCAAAAAGCACCTCCTTGAATCTCTTAGCGGTATATGGCTGCCCGTATTTACCATCATAGCTAGGAGCTGGTAGAAACTTTGAACTACGAGGGAAACTCATAACTAGTTCCTTCGAAGAATCCATATGCACAGTCGAACCGTCCCTTCGGGGTAGGAGAAGATCAACCACAGGAACAATCTTCTTCGGAGGAGCAGAAGGCTAGGCTGAGGCAGTAATAATGGTAGTAACAACCGCATCAGAGGTAGGCACGCTTGGCACAGCGACGAGTGGCCCAACAGCAGCAATCTCCTCGGCAGCTCTATCGACAGTCGACACTTCAGAAACCTTCGGTGGTAACAGTTCATTGGTAACAGTCGTAACCACTCTCTCATCCGAGGGTTTCATTGCTACTCGACGACGATTCGGGAACCTGACCTCGGCGGACTTCTTAAAAACAAACTTCTTACAAGGCCTGACAACCTCCGTCTCCTCACCATACTTTAAATCTAGTAGATCATTGTGCAGGCTCAAATTGACATCACAAGTAGCGTTTCCCTGCAGATGAGAATCCGTCTTACTCAGGAAACAAATAGAGGAAAATATTAATACTCTTCCAACGAAAAGCATATCTCAAAAAAGGTATTTGTTACCTGCTGCATAGTCTCCTCATCCGCTCGGGAACGCTTCAGGCTGCCCGAAGTACCTACAGAAACAGCTTTACCTTTCCTCAAAACTTGATGAGATAGCCTTTTGTCTTCGTCAGAAAAATGGATCTTAAACAAATGTCGATTAGAGAACTCGTGGCCCACTTCGAATTGGCTTCGAGGAAAGAAGCACCCAGCATCTTTCCAACCTCGGAGGACAGGACCCTCCAAAAGCACAAGCAACGAATACCAGTCTTCGTCCATGGAGTAGTCCAAGGTCCCTGGAATTATATTCGAACGCCCCTTCAGAGTCCGAAAACTAACACCCCAAGGGGCAAACTCGTTATCTAATGTTAAAAACGACTCATAATGAAGAAAGAAGTTTTGAGCGTTGAAATAAAATCTTTCCAGTAAGCTAGCCTCGGAATTAGCTTCGGAGCGAGAAACCCATTGATTAATAAGATGAATAGAGCTACAAGTGAGCTGCATCACACCCCCGAGGACTGGGAAGGGAATAAAGAATTTCAAAAAACAAAGGATTAGAAGATTGGTAAAGAGGAGGAATCAACCCGACAGAAATTTGATGAAAGGTAACCAGGAGCTTGTTTTCGTTGCACTGA
>JAJJMA010064952.1:0-11639 GCA_023529015.1 Papaver nudicaule
ACTTGTTTCCCAGAAATAATAAAATAAACTATGTCTACCAAACCTCTAGCCCATTTACTTGAACAGCATGTAGTTCCATATAGGTTTGAAGCAACCATCTTCCCAAGCAGTTTAATATGTATTTCAGTATTTTCGGGAATAGGGAATTGACCATTTTTCTCCTTACCTTTAAAATTTACAGCACCAGTACCCACAAAAGACCTACAAATTTCTGGATTTGATGGCTTTTGATTTTTTAAAACCAAATCACATTTTTCGCACTCTATAACTTGTGATATAAGTTGTGTGTTGACTGTTATTAATTTACCTCGAACAGTAGTTGTAAAATAATCCCCTTTACTAATAATACCGGAGTAGAAGTCTCTAGTTAGATCTTCATATGCATTCCCCTCATTATCTGCAAAAAGGGTACCCCATTTTTGAAAACTTAGGGCACTACTAAGTGCCGTTTTAATTTTCAAATCTTCTATCCCATCCAACAATAACTTTCTCTCAACAATAATTCTGTTAGCCATGGATAATACCTCCTGCACCAAATGAATATAAATTCTTCTAAGAACAATGTAACACCATCTTTACCATCACTTGTACATGAAATAATTTTCATACATTCATGCCCGTCGACAGTGATACTAACAAGTTTTGGGAACGGTACTACTTTCAGTGGCTTCGGTAAATGAAAGTAAGAAAATGTACCTAATGTGCAGTCAGGCTACTCCTGGTAGCACCAGTCTTCTTTGAGCAAAGTTCTAACTGCAAATCTTCGTCTTCCTGCTTGTTTTGTTGAGTCCCCTGGATCTGTATCAATAAAACAGACAAAAAATTAACCACCAAATTCGAACAATACTGTGTCACGACTTTCTAATGCATTCAGTTTCAAACTTCTTACGTAACACCATCTTTAATGCAAGTAAGAAACAAGGATAAGTAACAAGTTGCACCTAAAAGAAAACTTTCAAAATATAACAACAACAATGCACAATTACACACAAAAGCAAGTAAGAAACAAGGACTGTTTGTAAATACCAACAACAACGCACAATTCCACTTGCTAGCAACTGTACCTACACTTCAGATCATGATTACTAGTCGGTGTATTTCAATCAATACCCAACTGTACCTACATGGCTACACTTCAAGTCTTCATTGTATACATCAAAAAGCAATCACATCAAAAGTAAAAGGCCAACATTCACAGGCTTAGATTTAAGACAATGATTTTGTCGCATAACAAAAGGATATGAGCCAAATCATTAATGGTATACAAAAACCAGGGGCAGAACCAGAGCCAATAACAATTTGGTATACAGCAATAAACCAAATTAACAGACCTAATTTATCTAAAACTCAGATTGAGAAATATGAAAAAAGACCTACAACCAACAATAGACCTAGTTCATCTGAGATTCACAGCCCCACAACCAACATCATCAATATAAGAATCCAGTGCCTATAGAGATAGGACCCTAAATCCACATCAGTACTCAGAAAAAAAAACCTAAAATTCAAAAGCCAAAGTAATCAAATTCAACGAGACAACTACTAAGTACAACAATTTCATATAAATCTTGTTGTATACATAAGATTTAACATAAATTCATAATCCTAAATTATTAATTTGAAGAACCCTAATTTATTTATAAATTGATAGAAAATTGGGGTTTTTCTTACCTTACTTCGATTGGGGTTTTTCTTGCTCTCTCTTTCCTTCTCACTTCAATTGAATCATGTTTTGCTTGACATAAGAAGGAGTCTGAACTAGTTGGTACATGGTTTTTTTCTTCTGTTGCTCGGAGTTTTTTGTTTCGAAAGGTAAAAGAAGAAAAGGAAACAGGGAAAGAGATTATAGTTTGGGCGTGCACAAGTGTTTCACACGGTTAACTAAAAAAATGGTTAAACTAGATTACTGCTGCAGCAGTGGGTTGGCCGACCTAACTGTTTGTTTGTTTCGTTCCTTTCAAGTTCAGCCATAAGCTGAGTGATCAAAACAATACCTATGTTTCTCAAACTAAAATCTAATATCAGCAACTGATTCAATGGTATACATTTCTTACCGTTTTTGCGGCACAAAATGTAACTTTATACTTACACGAAAATAGTTCAATGAAATGGCTGGGTCTAATTTCTTTTCAAAAAAAAAATTGGATCTGGTATGCATATATTTGCACTTTGTTTGTGCCTTTGTTCTATTCATTTGCCAGCCACAGTGTTTAATATTATTAGACACGCGTTGCCACACTTTTTTTTTAATAAAAACGTTGCCACACTTTGGAGTCTTGGACACATGTTACCTACTCAACTAAAAGCTACAGTACAGCATGCATTCGATATGAAATTTTTATTTCCAAAGTTTTGCAAATATATGTACAACTGAACTGAGAGGAGTATGTATAGTAGATTAGATATTTTCACAAGTGATAGTCATTTACGTTTATAAGCACATACGTCACATACCAGCAATTCGACCACTTCCTCTCAAACATTGTTTCTTGGGACTCGAACTGTCACCACCATGGTCAAATACTTTGCGCTTTGAATTCTTTGGCCATTCGGTGGTACTGGGCATTAGACGATTAATTGTATTTCCGTAGCAAGCAATGTAGCTCGAAACTCTGTAGCTTTCGTCAACAAGCCTAAGAATAATGAAAAAACTGTTAGTATGGTTAGTATATATACAGAAATACCAAATAAACACGCGTATATGTTCTTACATATTCACTTCATGGGCCTGTACTTCATGTAGACAAGCAATAAGAGTAGTTTGCCATTTTCCACATCTACAACGTCTCATTGCAATTTCGTTTATAATGTAGAACTACTAGGTGAATGCAATAAGGATATTGCAGAGATGACACTACACGAAATTGCCTTTTTAGCAACGGTCCTGGGCCGTTGCCAAAAATAAAAGCAACGGCGAGTGGCCATTGGCGGGACGTCGTTATTGTTTCCGTTATAATAATTACAGCAACACATGCATTTGTTGCAGTAAATATTGTCACGGATGAGACATACCATCATGAAGTGCCGCGTGGGAACCTACTGTAACGGTCTACCCGTTACGGTGGGCAATAACTGATCAAACAACTCTTAACAACAACGTTTACACCCGACGGTGTTTTGTGCAGTAACGGTTTATCCGTTTGCCAGCTGGCAGTTTTCGTAACTGTTTTGAAATAGCCAGCACCGTTTGCTTCTGCGTAACTGATACCCTAACTGTTAAAGTAACGGAAGGTACTGGTGGAATCTATTTTCTAACGGTTCAGCACTTGCCACCTGTCCTTCTGTCATAACGGATCCAACAACTTTTACTCCCGTTAAACCACGGTGCGTAACAGATAAATTTTAACGGCTTAGTCAACGTTTTTATTCGTGGAAAACGCATCTGTAACAGTTTTTGAGACTGCCGCGTGTTTTTGCAACTAACGGATTTGTGTAACGTCTGTTATCGTTGGAAGAAACTGTATTATTTAAAAAAAAAAAAAAAAATCCTAGCAAGCGTTAAGCCCTGCGTTACAATTGCATCTGGAATACAATTCATTCCGGAATCTGGAATACAGTTCATTTGTGAACCTGCAATACAGTTCTTTCCTGAACCTGCAATACATTACAATTCATTTCTAAACCTGCAATACTGAATCGAAATCCTGTAATTTTCAATTCATTCCCACTGAAATACATCCATTCTCGTTCAACTAACACACGCATTTCATTGAAACTCTGAAAATCATACAATCGTTTATACATCCATTCGCTACACTCATTCACAATCCTAAATTTATAAAACTGCACAAGGCAAAATAGATACATACATTTTTGCCTGTATTATTACTACCCCTAGATTAGAAGGTTGTGTGTTTTGGCAATTTGTAGTTTATGTGATGTTCTGTAATGATACCTTGGATCAGAAGAAGCTTGTTATAGGACGCAGAATGGTTTTTAGCAGTTTCTCAGAGATCTTTATCATTAACGCAACCTTCATTTTGCTTTGTCGACCTCAGATGTGAGAGTTCTGGGAAACTATACATTCATGTCTCTCCTTCTCCACATGTGTTGGTACTACTACAGTGAATCCTCACAAAACAAAGATAATGGTAGTAACTAGTAACTAAGATAAACCAAGACAAACTAATGAACATCAAAAATAGACTGATGTATTGAGGCTTCCTCACCAAAAGAAGTTGGGGATGAAAATATCCTGCTCATCATGTTTGCCGAATCGATCTCCTCCATTTTGGCAAACTTCATAAGCAGTATATTTCATCTCCAAAAACTCAATGATGGTGAGTTGTTCCTAATACTCCAAAGCATGTATCACATACTATTATAAAGAGATTATATGATATGTAAACAAACCTTTGGGCGAAAAAAGGTGTCCTGCAGCAGCCCCTTGCTCAAAGAATCCTCCTCGCAAGACAAAGATAATGTAGCAAGTAAAAATCAAGCAAGATTAACTGATGATAACAACATATCTAGACTAAGGTATCTAGGCTTCTCACCATCAGAAATTGGAGACAGAATATATTGCACGTGAGGTTTGCTGCATCTATCTCCTACATTTACACCAAACTTCACTTGCAATTCATCTTGTCTCCAAACAGTCAATGGTGGTGAGTTGTTCCTATTATTCCAAAGCATGTAGCACATAATATTTTAAAGACTTCATATGATATGTAGACAAACCTTAAGTTGAAAAGGGTGTCCTGCAGCAGCCCCGTGCTCAAAGAAGTCAGCTAACAAGACATAGACAATGTAGTAAGTAAAATGTCCTTGAATGACACCGACAGGTCCTCTTTCATAGTAGCATACTAATCCAGCTAGACCCTTGTGGAGCTGGAGTAAACTCTTTAATGAAAACTTTATGATTTTACTCCAATCCTAAAAGAGTCTTGCTAGACCAATACAGTCATATCTTTCCCTTTCTGCACTTGTGTTGGTACTGCCACAGTGAATCCTTGCAAAACATAGTAATGGTAGCAAGTAAGAATAAACCAAGACAGTGACAATCATCAAACTTAGACTACTGTATGGAGGCTTCTTCACCAACAGAAATTGGGATGAAAATGTACTGGTAGTCATGTTTACCGCATCGATCTCATCCATTTACGGCAAACTTCACAACCAGTACATCTCATCTCCAAACACTCGATGGTGGTGAGTTGTTCCTAATACTCCAAATCATGTACCACATAATAAAATAAAGAAATTGCACACTATATGATATGTAGACAAACCTTAAGTTGAAAAAGGTGTCCTGCAGCAGCCCCGTGCTCAAAGAAGCCTCCTGGCCAGACAAAGACAATGAAGTGATTAAAAATCAACCAAGATAAACTAATGATAATAACAGAAACCAATGTATTCATGCTTACTCACCACATACTAATACACCTTGTGGGAATGGCTAGAATCAAACACAACTACAGCTCTTTCTTTATTGTACACTAGTCGTGCTAGGCTGTTTAAAGACAATAGTAAATTCATTTCAAGAAAACTTGATTTTTAATTACGAATTTGCTACAATCCTTAAACAGCCTTGGAGGACCAACACAGTCATATGACATCTCTTGTTCTAGTTTGTAACCATCAACCAAGAAGTAAAATACATTACTATTGAAACTCTGATGAACCAACTGTAATGATAGAGGGGATGAATTAGTTAGTGAGGTTTGCTGCGACGATCTCCTTCATTAACATCAAACCTTCTAACTAAGACACACCCTCTGGTGGTCAGTTGTTCTTAAATGAAATAGATTGCAAACAAAATAAGAACATATAAGCAAAACAGATATACTCATAAAAAACCAAAACACATCTCAACATTTACCCATAACAAAACAAAACAGATCTCAACTTATACTCATAAAAATACAAAACAGATCTCAACTTATGCTTATGTTAAAACCCTAACTTTGGTTGTAACCTATGGAAAGAGATAACAACCAAAATAAATCTAATCTAAACTAGAAATCTACTTAGATTACCAGAGATATGAGCGAGATAAGATAGTAGAGAGATATGGGATACAGGATAGAGGAAAGAGTTTCCCATCTCCGTCTGTTTTTACAGAAAAGTTATATCTAAAATGTAGATGATTTTTGTGGAAGAGGGAAAACATATTTGAGAGGAAAACCAAAATTTCTGGAAGAAAGAGATGAATTTCGGGGGGGTGGGGGGAAAGAAGACTCAGAGTGGAGATTTGAGAGGGAAACGAAATTTGAGATCTAACTTTGAGCTCCAACTTTCGGATAAGAGAAAAGAGTTCAATAATAGATGAGAGATTTGCTTTTCACTTCGATTAATGAGCCGAAAACACGGAAAAAATATCTGGTCAACTATGTCAAGTCAATTTAAATTTGTGGTCAACGGCATAAGTGGGTGGGTTTTAAGCCATGGGACAACAATCTAAAAATCATGACATTTTTTGCTAGTTGAACATAATTACCATGAATCTAAGCCTGCAGGATCACTGATACTATCCATTTATGAAAAATTCAAGGAAGAATCCTTGTAGAACCTTAAAAGAACCTTAAAAGAACCCACTTTGGGCAAGTTTGAGTTAGAATCTTCCTCTTAACTCCAAACCACTCACTAAAATAGTAATGTTTCTCAGACGGTTTTGTTGTTTCCGTTGAAAAAAAGTGACGTATGAGACGGTTTTGCTGTTTCCGTTGAAAATATTGATATTTCTGAGACGGTTTTGTTTTTTCCGTAGAAAAATAGTGTTGTATTTGACAATCTTCCTCAAAACTCCAAACCACTCCCTAATTTGCCATACTCTGAGCCAGGCTCTTCCAGAGTAGCACTGATGTTATCCAAAAATGGCAAATTCAAGGTGTAGTTAATGTAGAACCATAAAAGAACCTATTGTGGGCAAGTGAGAGTTACAATCTTCCTATGAACTCCATTCAAATCCCTAATGGCAGTGGAAAATAGTAAGGTATGAGACGGTTTTGTTGTTTCCGTTGAAAAAAAGTGACGTATGAGACGGTTTTGCTGTTTCCGTCGAAAATAGTGATATTTCTGAGACGGTTTTGTTTTTTCCGTTGAAAATAGTGTTGTATTTGACAATCTTCTTCTGAACTCCAAACCACTCCCTAATTTGCCATAGTCTGAGCCAGGCTATTCCAGAGTAGCACTGATGTTATCCAAAAATGGCAAATTCAAGGTGGAGAGACAAGTTGCTGCCCATGAACCAAAATTTTCTCTCTGGAAGAAGAAAAGAGCTGCTTGCAAGGCTAGAAAGAGGCAAGAACGGATTGAGAGATTGAATTTATGTACGACTGTTCTCAACCCCTCCGACTCAGATAATAGTGATGAGGAAGAAGAGGTAGAAGCAGGGGATGGTATTGATGGGGATTCTGAAGCCTCCAAAGACTCATTTGATCTGGAACTGGAAGCAGAGGCAGCACAGGAAGCAAAGGAAGCTCTATTTCGGAAATTCTTAGCCGAAAAGAATCATAACCGAAAGGTTTTTGCAAGAACCATGCTAGAGCCTTTGCTTGGATCTGATGGTGAGCCTCTGGAGGAAGAAGAAGATGAAGAAGTAAGTGATGCAGATTATGGTTCTGCAGCTTCATCGGTAAGCGGAGATGAGGAGGACAGTGATTTTGATGGGTAGTCTGTTCCACTTCGCAAGTAGGATCAATCAGACTGGTTCAATTTAAGAGTCCTACTTGGGCTGTTCTGTATCATAGAAATGTTTATGGGTTTATGTTTTTGGTGTTTTTTGAGTTGTATTATCGGCCGGATTGAATGTGCATGGGTTTATGTTATTGGTGTTTAATCTAATTTCCGTTTAACAGTGGTGTAGGTTAAGAGAACTGTGCAGTGTAGGATAACTAGGAAACACCAAATTGAACTTGAAATCAACCAATTCAAACACAAGCATTGTAAAGTGACATTGAAACCATCAATGCCCGACAAGAAAAAGTTATAGGTCCGTCCAAATTACAGGTCTGGCCAAATTACAGGTCCGGCCAACATTCTGCAAAATCTGCTTCTCTTCTATATTCTAACATTCACTCTAAATGCCCTGACAAGAAAGTTCCATATTCTGCAAAATCTGCTTTTCTTCTATATTCTAACATTCACTCTAAATGCCCTGACAAGAAAGTTCCATATTCTGCAAAATCTGTTTTTTTTTTTCTAAATCCTAGCATTCACTCTAAATGCCCTGACAAGAAAAAGTTCAATACTCTCAATTCAGAAGGCATACTCTGCAAAATGTGGTTCTCTTCTAAATTCTAACATTCAATTATCAACAATACCGTTTATAAGACAAAGTAAATCCAAATTTTCAACAATACCATTTCAGCAAATTTTCTATACACTCTACTCCTCTCGCTGGCGCTTCCTTGACACACCCGATTCCTCCGGCTGTGCTTCGGCCATGGGCTGATCCTCCTGAAAGGGTCGAGTGCGTCCGGCTTGACGCGTCCTGTCAATTGCAGCAACACCATGGGAAAATGCAGCTGCCATAGGACTCAACCACTCCATCACCGGAAACGTAAATGCGGCTTTAGGATCCAGGGGAGTATTAAATTCTTGATGGATTCTCCTAATAAATGAAGCGGACTGCAACACACCGACGTACCCCATCCTATGACTGCCAAAGACCACCCATCGGTCTCCAACAACCGCCACACCCTCCAAGACATTAAATGTACCCCACTGTGGATGAATGGCTTGTAACACCCATCCATCACCATCACCACCAGCATCAATCATAAAGGTCCCATCATCACTCACAACCACCTCATTAGCACCACCAGCATCAACACGTCTACTACCACCAATAAGATTACTTGGAATGAAAGGATCAAAATTTGCATCATTTTCACCACCAACATTCCCACCATTACCACCATCAACCCGAGAACCATTAACACGTCTACCACCACTACCACTACCACTACCGACTTCATTAATACTACGATTAAATGGGATATAAGAAGAAGTATTACCTTGATTTGGAGTCTGAAATCGAGTCAAGAATGGAGTTTGATAAGGCACAATGGTGCCAAACCCGGGAGGAATATTGCCCTCCCAGGTCTCCACCTTCACCCGTCGATTATACTTGATAAGATCCCAGTACCAATCGTAGTTCGTGGTGCTATTATCATGATCCATTCTATTGCCAATTCGATTGCCAGTCAGAATATCAAGTATCTGCAACCATTGGTTTCTCGAAGGCAGAATCTCTTCTTCAGTTTTATTGCTCTTAACACTGATTTCTTTTCCATCATCTCCAGCCATGATTTCAATATTGAAAGTGATACTACTACTGATGAAAATGGAGAGTCTCCTTATTTCAACCTTAAACTAGTCCGGCAGTTACAAAACATAATGTAACTGCCATTAATTGCAGTCAGTTTCTCAAGTGCACATTGAGGGGTTAGTGGGGGGGCTAGGATAAATACATTCCTGTTTTTTTTAAACTATTAGACAATGAAATAATCAGAGCAAGAGATTTTTTTTTTCAGACATAGTGGCAATGGACAAGAAGAGAAAACTGTCAAGCGAAGACAAGGGAAAGAAACCAATGACAGAAGAGGAAAAAATGGAAGAAGAGGAGAAGAAAAATTTAGAGGAGAGAGCAAAAAGATTGGATAGGTTTTTACAGTATATACCCTCGACAATTCAATTTATGACCCGCTTTTTTTATTTTTAAAATTTCCACATCTACCCTTCCTATTTTGGCTTATCTACGAAACTGTCTAAAGGAAAAAGATAAATTAAAAACAGGAAAGGGTAACTCAGTAATATCATGTGGACACCAAAAACACCAAATCCAATCTTTTTGTATCAAATTGAAAAAAAAAGTCACTATTCATTGAACACAAAGTCACCATTTATAGGGTCCTCCCTCGCTTCGCTCGGTCGGCCCAATTAGAAAAGTATCCTCTCACTGTGGCCGTACTTAGTGCATTATGCTTGTATATCACAATGTCTGAAGACTTGTGTATTGGAAATTCTCAATACAGTTAGTGGAGATATAAGATGATCATGTCATTAATATGAAATTTCAGTATAGGCGCACTGACTGTTACCTTTTGTGTATCGGTTATCAACAATATGATATGATAACCGACTAACAAAAGATTTGCTGCCTTCCTCAGATTTCTTATCTGTAATTATCATGTGAACGGTGGGAGCAAGCAATTTTCTTGCTCGTGGCTGCACACCTATAGACAGGGCAGGAAAGCCAGCCAGCAAAATGAACAATATGGAAAGGAATAGAATCAACAGTAGTATCTTTGCTTCATTTTCATTTTCATACACTTTCGGCCTTGATTGATATTTTTCTTTTAACAGGGTTACTACTTTGGCCGAATTTCTAATGGATGGGGACTCCAAAGGTGACGTAAAGAAGTCTGTGGATGAGTTGGAGATATTCGATTCTGAAGCGGTTGAAGACTGCAAGATGCTTGCTATAAGCTACTCGGAGCTGTTATTCAGTATCTACGATAACAGAAAAGATTCTTATTTCCATCCTACTATAACTGACAGCCATGTTGATCAAACTGCCTAGTGATCGATTTTTATGTAAGTGGCCTTCACTCTTTTTTTGTAGGCATTGCAATCTTGCATCGTCTTTTAACCTCCTCTTTTGTTGTACACATATGAAATGCAAAACTGGTAAATGTTCCCAATATTACAATCAAATCATGGATGTGTATTGGCTAGTGTAGTAAGGACTAAGGTTATTATGGTAGTTATACTTCAGGATGTTTTGAATTAGGTGTACATGGAGAAAAAGCAACACTTGTTTAGCTCATGGAACTGATAATGTACCGTGTAAAATCTAATTACAGAAATGAAAGCTAGATTACCCCTATTCTTTGTTATTGTAATGTCTCTTTTTGTTAATAGAACTTGTGATAACGTAAAGATTACTGTGTTGCGAAGTTTGCAAGAAAGATGAACAAATGTTGCTTTCTCAACTTTATCAAGAGAAAGTTTCAAAAAGATAGAACTAGTGTCTTCTCTGATAAATCTTAAGCTTTCTATAAAACTCAAAACTTATGGCGATCACGGGTAATGGAAACTTTTTTGATCTTTCCAAAAACAGCGTGTGCAGAAAAGAAATTAAACTTTTTTGAGGTGCGGTTCTGTGTCAGTATTGACGTTCTTCGTTGTATGCAGAAAAGAAATTTCATTAGCAATTAAATCTTTGGATACTGAAATAATAATTTCTACACTAACAAAATCAGGGACAACTTGATTTAAAAGATTAGTCTTGGCCGCTCATTCAAAAACATTATCCCACTTATATTCAGTGGGGCTAAAAGTTAACAAAAACACAGATAAAATCACTTCATACTCGGGAATGTGTGTAAACTAATTAATCTAATCACATGAGATGAGACAAAGATTAAAAAGACAACACTTTTGATACACTTTTGTTTTTTCTTTTTTCCAAGCTAAAGCATGGGTCCAATTCCCTCATCCAGACCCAGCCAGCCAGGTCTGGCTCCAAACAGCCTGACTCATCATTCCCAACAGTGTATTCTTTCGGTTAGTGTGGATGAAAGGACACTTTTGATAGACTCAAGTCAAATATTTTATATAATAATTAGGTAACTTCAATTCCCACAAACATCTCATTTTTAATTTGCAAAATTCATTCTTGATTGTACCTG